>CM039519.1:30783396-30902706 GCA_022433055.1 Begonia peltatifolia
GTATGAAAATTAATATATTATTGTATCATTATTTTATTTTTTCAATTATTTTTTTAAATATAGAATGTATAATAAAACTAATGAATTCTGCAAAATTAGTAGAAAATAAAATGTTATAAACAATATTAATTTACTATAAATTAAAGAGACACGGTACGTAAAAAGATGTACGTCAAATGTTCATGTGTCAACACAAAGTGATGATGTATTAATGATTTACTTTTAATAGATATTATATACACACAAACATGTACTTATGTACTATGATGTTTATAGCACGTCATTGTAGGCTATAATAAAATGAATTGTGTGACTTAACTATTATTGATTAAAACATAGACATTTAAATACTCACAATTTTTTTCCATCCACCAATTTAGATATCACCTTATTAATTTGTTTCCGTCAGTCCCAACGCGACTTAAGATGTTTTACAACAATGTTTATTACACAAAGGGAGAGGAAAGGGAGGGGGAAAAAAAGAGTAAGGGAGGGGAAAAACAAGAGAATTTTATGGTTTAATGAATCTTCGGAAATACTAGTTTGGTTCGGTAGATTTCAATAAGCTTATGTAGATCCCCTAGTAAATGATATAACTGCTGCAATAAACATAGTTTAATGCATTTGGTTCCCCAAAAAAAACCTTATTGACTTTGCAATTGTTCTATAAATAGCACAGTCTCCTTATAATAACTCTCATCAATGCAAATCTTTTTTTTATATCATTCTCCTATCCAATACAAGCTCCTCGGTGTGTATATATTACACACATGTAAAACAGAGCATCCAAAAATCAAATCATGCTAGAAACTATGTCTACTCTCACCAAACTACCCACAAAATATGAATGTTGTCTCCAGAAAGTTTAGCTAGAGTTTACACTTAAAAGAATCTTCATTAATAGCAATATTTTTGATCAAACGATGTTTTTATGCCTCAACATATAATAATTATATTATTTTTCAAGTGTTTATGACAATAATTCAACTAGCCAAGTTCTCTAAAAAAGGATAGTAATTGGGACACTTAGTTACTTATCTAGTTTAATGTCAACTTGAAATTGTGAAACATTAAAATTTTGAAAGTATTGAATAGATAGATCTTGGCTAGATTTGGCATCACCTTCCCAGAAAAACCACCAACACTTAAAATTACTACCCCTCATCATATCAATTTCTAGACCGGGTTCTTCCTCAACCCTACTTCACAATCGGTAACAGATGATAGATCAGACTTAAATGAACATGTAACTATGATTTTAATTCAATAATAGAAGCATAAAACATAAATTCCTAAAATGTGGTTCATTTTCTGCAAAAATTACACGTTGTTGCCTTTTTTGTATACAACGATTGCAACTTAAAACAATAGAAAAGGGAAAAAATGGCATCTATGATATTTTTGACACCAGATAGGCATCTATATATGTACAAGATAAAATGGGGTAAAAAATTGAAACCATACCACTGTCATTTCGTTGCTGTACACAAAAATTCTGGTTTCATCTCTCCGCTAAATTGCATTTGCAGAATTCCACTTGCAAACTGAAAGTCATTTGAGTCCTGGGAAAGAACAACCAAAAGCTCCACAGAAAAATGTCAAAGAATGGCGAAAATGGGCATTAGCCTAAATTCATAGTTGTTACCATTAAGTCCCAACCAGGTTAGGTTATTCATCTGGGATTCTTCTGTAGAAGAGGACATAAGCAGCGGATGTCTTTATCATATCCTCATCAACAGGAGAAACCCTCTCATCGTCAAACTCGTACCACTTTCCTCCATGCTGAGATGAAATAGGAAGTGAGAAGAGAACAAAGAAAATAAACAGTTGAAAAGTGTAAATGTATCGAATGTTCCAATAAAACTTCAAAAGAAAAATGCAGAAAAAAATATCGTCACAACACTTTGGTTTGCAGTACATGAAACAAAACTTATCTGGTCTGAAAGTAAAACTCAAGAAAGAAGAAGAAAACTTACTGAAACAAATGCTGTGTAGTGACCTGATCCCATCCCTCCATAATGGTTACTAATTGCATACAATAAATATCTGTTTGACGATTGAATACACTTCGGGGAGATATAAGATGAGAAATCCAGATCATATATTGGGAAATCAACAAAAGTTTCCAACTTGTTTTTCATAAATCGGCTATACGAAAACCTTTTGAGATGAATAACAAGTACGTCAGGCAACCTCCAAAGATCCAACTTTTTGCTGGCTTGCTGAGGCTTCTTGCAACTAGGACAGTACCTACATATACATTAATCATATTGTTTGAAATTAGAAAGAAGCAGGGAGAAAACAAAATATCCATCTTAAAAATGATTGTTTAGCACTAACCACATATCTTCTGGTCCTAAAGGCTCATCCTTTGAGAAGGCTTCAAGGCATTTGTATAGAGAAACAGAATCTTGAGGCCTTGTGAGTGACTGGGGCTTAAAAACCTCTGGCAAAGAGCTAAGTAGACAGGTATCATACTTTTCAATCATCTTATCTGACCATAGAACAAGCACCTCCAACTTCTGTGCGAGCTCTGAGACTAATGGTTCATTCATGTTAATCAAAGTACCCTCAGTGTCTCCTCTTATGCGAGCCAAATAAAATGTGAAGTCAGTAGACAAATCTGTGTCGTCACCGAGTCCACTATCAGAACCAACATTACTATCCACAACTGGGGAGGCAGAAGCATCAATGTCATCCATTTCAGAGTCTTCAATAGCAGAATTTCTAGAGCCATCATCAGAATTACTCAGTCTATCATCCAAGGAAAGCAATAAGGGATCCAATAACTTTAAGAACTCTTTGTGTACATCAAATCCATTAATGATATTGGACAATCTAGCCACAAGTGGGATTCCAAATGGTTTGCGAGTTGTTGACATCCTTCCAAAACTGTGATGTCTGTCACTCAAATGTAATAAATAAATTAGAAATAAAAAAAAAGAAAACAACATTCAAAACTTTGAATGAAAGATGTATGACCAGCTGTTATCTTCGACTAATTTTTGTCAGATAAAACATACAACATTAATCTATGTGATACGCGTGAAATCTTCCTTGTAAAATTCTGTCAAAACAACCATGTGTCATTTAGTGATTGAAGGATCAAAGAAGCAAAATTTTATGAAGAAATTTTGTTCACAAATGCATTGAGATAATGAACTTTCCAATTATAAAAATTATATGGTAATGACGAACAACAAGGCCACCATTAATGTATATTAGCATCATTCTATAATCCCAAAACCATATCTCATCTTGCGACACATCTTGGTAATGCACATAAAAAAAACCATCTTATCACTTTTAGGCATGTAGAAACAGTCAGTAACCAGTTTCATAGGCAGTAAAAATACTTGCAATGAATAACATTGAAACAGAACAAAATAAGAATACTAGAAAGTAGAAAAGTATTGCCAAAGAAATAGTTACAAATCTCCAGTAAGAATTTAGAAAAGCTTACATTTCCAGCTGCTGGTGAATGAACACAATGAAAGGGGATGATTTGTCATCTTTTGGCAACCGATAAGCGACAAGCCTGTCTTCATCTCTAATTAATGCTAATGAATCTGATGGATCCTCGAGAAATCTAAAAATGCGATTCTTGTAAATCTACAAATTAAATGAGCTACATTTCAGGACAAATGAACAGACACATAGAAGAAAAAGAATATTTGTTTATTCATGTAGAGCAGTAGAATTCATTTTCCTATTGCTGCAATATTAATAAAGTCCAGATTTTCAAGATTAGTGTTGGGTAAAATAATAACTACTATTGCTTGAATGTGGAAAAAAGGGTGATAAGAAAGATAGTAACAACTGATATTACAGTCTCTCCGCCATAAAGTTGAAACTAAGAAAATCTTTGAAGAAAATAATTTTTTACACAAAAAGTCTTGAGACAAAATAAAGACTATTCTATTGGTTGAATGAGAAAAAAAATCAGAGATCATATTAACTGATGTTATATCATCTTGTCCTCAATTCGGTAAGAACTCAGGACATCTTTACAGAAAAGTATTTTTTTATGCTAAAAGCATACCACTGAATCTGAAACAAGGTGCACCATTCGCTATAATTAACCACACAGGCGATAAAATACTATTTCTTGTTTTACATAGCCTAATGAGAAACTTAACAATCTTGTATATTTTTAAATATTTGCCAACATAAGCATAGACCCTGCTAAAAAAAAATTATAAACTTGAAGACTCCTTTGGTTCTGGTAAGATTAGCGGTTATACAGATTTAGAATATTTATGATATATAGGTCTAACAATGTTGCCATAAAATTGTACCTCGGCTATCAAAAATGCCTCATCATCCCTCAAAGAACAAGCATTCCTTAAGGCGTCTATAATATCCTTCAAAGTCCCAGACTTGGGTACCGAAATAGTAAAGGTAGAAGGCATTGTGCTGCCATCGGCACAAAATACCACCAAAGTCATACTCCGCATTGTTGTGGAGGGCAAAGGTAATGATAAATACATGAATGGATCGAATGTAACAGAAGACCTCTTGCAGGATGGGCAAACCAATGTCGAGCGATATTGGCCCTATAATTAGAGGAGAAGTCTTTAGAACAAGTAAGCAATTTTCTTCAATGCTCCAACCACTAATTAAAATCCCCACTATGCATGGAAAAGAAATCTCCTTCACTAGTTCAGTTTAAAACTGTAAACTACCATTGGATAGGAAATGGCACCATTATTAAAGTATGAAAAACTCAAACGTGGGTTTCAAGACAGAAAGTCAACTGGAGCATGGGAACTGGAAACCAAAGGGGGAAAAACTTACTTGGCACAAATCAACTATAATAGAATCATTGCGTGCAAGATGATTCCGCCAATATTCTTCAGATACTTCTTCATCAGGGCGACCATCTGCATCCTTTGTTTCTATGTAAGGCTTGCATTTTACACGATTTAGATCTTCATGAAGTCCATCCAACAAAAAAGCCAGGAATTCCTAGATTTTACTTCCAAACAATTATTAATTTCTCTCTAATAATCCAACAACAGATCCACAAAACTCGAAGTAGTTTCACTAACCTGGGAATCATGCTGGTTATAGCCACTGAATTGGGGAGCAAAAGTAGCAAGTTTTAATTTGAACGTTCTAGGTGCTATGGATCTAGATCCAGGAGCCCATAACTTCCTCAGCAAGTCTCCAAATGCCAAAGCAAGCTCACCCTAAAAAGTTATAGTAATCGAACGGGGTATAGAAAGTTGAAGCTCCCAAAAGAGAAAATATCAAATGAAGATAACAGATGATTACATACCTTCATCCCCAGTGGGTTTTCATAATTTATTTCTTTGCGATAATCTCCAAGGAAGTAATCGACAACATTTGGAGTGTGTGCTAAGCACTGAATGGCACTATTCATGAAACAAGTATTCCCAAGATTCTGTAATCCTACCAACCCCAAGAAACCAGCAGCCCTACTGTTATTATCACTCACTAAGGAGTAAGCTCCGGTTAAATTATTGTTCATATTGTCAGTACATCGATTCATTAGTAATGATGAATCTTTTATCAGCAGATGTTCTTCTGCCTTCTCATCTTTTCCCTTGATTCTGCTCATTGCGGAATCTATAATCCCATGAACTTGCAATTCAATGAGGATCTGCACATGCAAGGTAAATTATATGTAACTAGATTACATAGTTCAATTCTATATAAAGAGAAGTTCATATGATAAAAATGAAACCAACACTCTTACAATGCACTGGAGTCACGATATTCAAAATACTTATACACACCCATCAAGTAGTTTATAGATCCAATTAATATTTTCTGAAAATTATTTCCCCAACTTTAAAATGAAAGCCGGAGAGGTAAAAGTAAAACTTTTATACTCGTCAAAGACTAATCCATGTTCATTAACTTTTTGATCCATAGCAATGTAAATTTGCTGAGCCAAACTAGATGGAAATAAAATTGTCACGACCCGGAAAGGAGCCTAACAGAAACGCCAAATTAAACGATCAACCTCAGAGAGTTCCACTATCTAATCTAAGGCTAGTTGCGGAAGATTTTAAAAGCAATCTCAGAACTCTTCGAAAGAAAAAATGTGAGAAAATCAATGCATGAATAAAACACATATGCATGGTAATATAACAACTTTCACGTTAAATATCAAATCAAGCCCGTCGGCAAGGGCGAGTCAAACATGACATCCAAACTCAACTAGGCAGTATAAGTACAACAAAACATATACATGCCTCAACAATGTAAAATACACATACTCGTAAAATGCCGACGTCAATACTGGTGGTATCCCACCAAAAATAATATACGTGCATGCTAGGGTAGGTATAACGTAATAAGTATAATAACTCATACCCCTGATACTCTCAAAAATTAGGTTCATGATGAGCTTCAACTATATCAATATTTCCTTAAAATTATCCTGACATTGAATAAACCTCCAGATCTATCAGATTCATAGTAAAGGAAAATGAATTTAACAAATATATCTCAAAAAGATACAAGGAATTTATTAGCCGATCCAAGTTGGAATTTGAGATCTTGGAAACAACAATAAAGTCCAACACAATTCAATAATACATCTCATAAGACAGCAGCTCTTCAGAATGGCAATGAAGCCAACTCAGCATGCAAGATTTTATTTCACAAACATTTCTTCATTCGTACATTTTAGAAGAAAAAAAAATCACTCAAATACATTATGAACCCACCTCTTTGCGAGGGTTCCTGAGAGAATCATTAGGAAGGTTAATCCTATCGTTCATGAAAAATTGCGTTGTCTGGCCAGAAAAATCCCAAAGTCGCATCTGGCAATGAAGTTAATAGACCAAGTCAATATAATTAACAAAGCACGATGAAGTTAAGAAAAAATATTTAAAAACAAGCAACCTCACCAGTTTTGACTTGGAACAGAAAATTGAGCATGCTCTCTCATAAAAATCAACAACATTGTCCTGGAAGGGGATTAATCATGAGATAAAATGAAATCACTATGCGTGAAGGGATTCTGAAGACTAATTCAGATATATACATCAACTAAATCATGCTGCAATATCCTAAGACTTAAGAAATTAATGAGTTCGACATAAAACTCAGATGCCAGTTACTGTGCATCACATCAGTTTTACTATTATGAAATCAGATAAAGCACATACGAGAATTATCTAATTCATTGCAGTTTGTATAAAGAGGACGCTCAACTTGTTAGCTGCTTTTGACAATAGAACACCATATACCTAAAATGGACATTAATCTCACCCAAAGTAAATTGTTCATTTCCAAGATGATAAGGCGTTCAAAATAGAAAAAAGTGATATCCGGCCAAGACAAATTTTATCCTCGAACAAAGACAGCCCATTTATTGCTAACAGGGTATTAATGTCGGACCACAACCAAAACCATTGCATTGTCGCGATCAGAGAAAGAAAAAGGTGGGAAGAGATAAAGAAAATATAGCATACAAACACACCTTTTGGTTGATCCTCACAACTAAGGAATCTGTCCTCCAGGAAACAGATAGCCTAATTCGTAATGGAAACACGTCATGCAATTTATCTTCAGGACCAAATATGTTACTGACGCCCTTCAACACTGGATTGAAGTCATTATGCCTGTGCGATAATTAAAATTGTAGTCATTGAATCATCAATAACTATAAAAATAAAAATAAAAAATAGTGCGCCTATTGCATTTACATGCTACTCACATCATAGACGGCGACATAACAAACAGGCAGAACCTTGAATACATCTAGTAAGATTAGCGTCGAGAAGGGGCAGCCAAAGAATGAACTTATATAGATATTACTTATGCAAAATTTGAAGACTATCTAATTTCTTTCTAATCTAGCAGAGTATCAAAGACATTCGAATCAATGTGCAAATTATGTCTCTAATGTGTTTGATATACAAAAACATTAGAATACCAAAGACATTGTTTTGCCGACCAAGGCACACTCAAGTGAAAAGAATACTATGCCTCACCGCTTTAGAGTTCGCAACCACAACGCTTCAGCAACCAAAGCATACTCGCGGCCAGAATATCCTTTGGCAGAATCATCATCCTTCTTAAAAACCTCTTCCTTGCTCAAATCCAGTAGAATTTCTGTATCAGTATCATCATTTGCTGAGACAGTATATAAAACACCTCCTATTTCATCATTATCACTTTTCACATTCTTCCACCACCTGGAATTCAGTAAAGAACATAACACTTCATATGATAGAAACGAATTTTTTCCTCCCTGTAGTTTTCCAGTTCAATTGAAATCAACTGAAATGATACATACAAACACTCTCCACACAAACATTAACGTTTGTGCGGACACTTCAATTCATTTCATTCTCCGGATAGAACAAAGTCAATGTCTCGCGAGCATGGCAATTTTTCACAAAAATCCAATTTCATCTATAAACTATATGAAATGCAAAAGTTTCCATCAGAACAAAGCTAATTCTAGCACCTCGATAAATCAAACCAGCGAGCATCATTTCACCGACCTGTAAGAAACAAAGTAGAGCTTCTCAGTCTCGCATTCGTCGTAGGTGTAATCGTAATCTTCAAGCAAACGAGGGCGCTGGGGAGGGCGGACTCCGGAACTTAAATCGAGGTCCCATAAGTCGTCATCTCTAGGGAAGAAGTCATCCATGGAGAAAAGAGCTAGGGTTTTGAATGCGAGGCTACGAGCGAAAAGCTTGCAGAAGCCGAAAGCGGAGAGAGAGAATCGGGCGAGTTTCAGAGAGAGAAAACGGGTCGGTTCAAGAAGCAGAAAAAACGACGACAATCGAAGCGTTTGGGAAAAACGGGTCATAAATCGGGTTTACAGAAACCTTAGAAGAATTCTTAATTGAAAACTGGAAATGATTTAACGGCAAAATCAAAATGTCTTCCTTCTTTCTTTTTTAAACATATAAATAATTAATTACAAAAAGACAATAACTTGAAGAAGACTTTCAGACGTGCTGCCAATTGATTATGAGATTTAATATTTACTCACAAATTAAAATTTATTATTTTAGTCAAACGTCATAAAAATTAATTTATCACAGTTTTAAAAAATAATAATAATAATAGCAAGAGAAAAAAAAAGATAAAAAATAGAATAAATGGCTAAAAAAGTATTTTGTTGGTGTTTTGACTACGAATAAAGCTAAGTGTTGGTAATTTATTAGTACAATTAATGTAATTTTTTAATTGTTCATGAGTTATCTTAATTATTTTATCGATTAATAAATGACATGCAAACGTCACGTCGTTAAAGTGAGATTGTATCGTGAAATTAAAATATAAACTTATAATTACTTTTTTACTATCGTTATTAGTCTGCCAACTATAAGAATACGTCAAGATAAGTTGTTGATTGATTTGACCGTATCCTTTCGTTATCCGGAAAAAAAAAAAAAAAAAAAACATAGGATATTAGATATGAAAATGGAAGGAAAAGGGAAAAGGGAAAAAGGGAAGGGTTTGGTATGAAAGCTTAGTTGATCATAATACTCCACACCTTCCCCTTTATGTGAAAACATTTTATTATCAATCAATGAACCCTTTTCCACAACTTTTAGAAGGTGCCATGTGCTTTCCCTTCCCCTACCATCATTATCAATCATTTTGATCCAATTTCTTATAACTCCCCTCTCAACCAAAAAATAAATAAAAAATCCCGAAGAAATTTCGAAAGATCTTGCTTTAATTCAGTTCCAACTTCTTCTCATATGACTCCTTGACAAGTGAAGTTTAGGTTGAGGTGTTACGTGATACGTTTGCTCTATCGACAAGTTCGTATGCCTCTCGCTCTCGTAATTTGTTCCTTCTAATATGGCTTTCCTCGAAAGTATTAGATTTTATGGAATTATTTAAGTATGATATTTTATCTTCAATTGTATTTCTTATATTTCAATATCAAGAAGTCGGAGGATTTTGATAATGTTGGAAATCAAAAGAGAAATGAGAAAATGCAGAAAATAATAGATACTGGAATTTTTATGGAAAATCCTAAACTGAAAAAAACTCCTGACAGAAATGAGTACAATGAGTTTTGTGACTCAAACATATATTTCAGAATCCTAATCCTAATCAAAACGATATTCATATCGCGAGTCGAGCTAGCCTAACCTAACTCGAATTCAGATAACCTAAATCTAACGTAACATCACATGTGTTTATTGTATTTTAATCTTCACAATATCGCGTATTAGTCAAAATAGAACAACATCTCGTGAGATTTATCCGTTTTTGACGAAATCGCGATCGAAGGATGAAAATTAGAGTCAGATTTTCATTTCTTAAAACCAAAACAGGAATATGATCACCCCAAGAAGATGAACTTAAGAGTTAGATTTCAGGAGTTTAAACCAGAGAACAGAAGAAAAGGCAAAATACATTGACTACAACCTGAACTCGACAGACAAACAAGATTAAAAGTCAAGTTTTTCAGCAACAAGTGAAGCACTTAACCAACCCATTTTCATTACACTCTGAGCATCTAACGTAAACTTCATCGCCACCCTTTATATCTTTCAACACTTTCCGACCGCCATTGCAGTACGGACAGACCATAAACCTTACATTAGCACAGAAGCTGCAAGGAGAATTAGAGGGCAAAAATGGTATACCTTCCATTAGTTTTTTAAGCTTTCCTTGTTCATTCAATCCCACCACTTCATCTGCTCCTCCAATGTATCTGCCTTTGATGAAAAGCCTTGGTGGAATTACTCTTCCACCCAAAATTCTCCATAATTCTTCCCTAAACTCCATGTCCATGGAGATATCTCTCTCGTAGAAAGCTATTTTGAAGCTTTCAAGCAAGAACTTGATGCTTGTGCAATCTTCATAAGTTTTTCTTATCCCCCTCAAGCTAGTCGTGTAGAGAACGACAGATTCGCTTCCACCCGGGAGGAGTTTCTTTTCGAAATCTGATAAACACGGCTGTTTCTCATCGTTGTCTTCCGGGAGGTCGTCTTCTTCCTCGATTCTGCATATTTCACTTGCAGGCAGCTCTGATTCTTCATGGTTGAGATCTTCTTGCAAGTAAAATAGTGGGATTTCAGGTTTTGGGTTTGAAGCTTTTTCTGTGGGGTTGAATTGGAGGGATAGGCCTTGTTTTATGGAGGTGATGAATTTGAGTTTAGTGAGGAATTTTCCCTTCATTCCTTTTAGTTGTTTGTAGCTATGATTTGTTGGGTTTGAAGATTATGAGAATGCATGTGAGAATGTGACCTACTCAATTATAGGGATTGAAGGGTGGAAGGAAGGGAGGGCTGAATTGTAAGTGAAAGTGACAAAAGAGAGACAATGGAAGCCATTGGAGAAGGTGGTGACCTTGACCTTTCTTCTTTTCCTCCTCTTTTTGCTTCCAATGGCCTAGAAAGTGGACAGTGAAAGCTTTAGTTTGTGTTGGTTGCTTTTTCTGTGTTCCCTACAAATTTGATATATTGGAGTTGGTGTTACTTTCTCTCTACCTCCCTCCCTCCCTCCCTCATTGGTGTATCATTCATGGAGAAAAGGGTTTGGCAAATTGAAAAAAAGTAGAAAAGAGAGAAAAATAGAAAACCATTGGTTTAAACTAAACGCAAATGATCAGTTGAAATTATTAAAGACGCAATGTGACAACCTAGTATGTGAAGGCAAGGAGAGTCCAACCCTTATCATTAGAGGTGCATAATTTCACATCGTTTGAAAAAGTAAAAAATACATAGTTTATAAATAAAATTATCATTTTTACCTAGTACAAAGCGTTTTGAACTATCATCCAACAACAAATCTATATAAATTTCAATTCAAAGCAGATAATATTATACTAATAGCACCTAGTGACGTTACACGCTAATAATTAATGGAATTTTCTATTGTATTTTTTCCACTGAAACAAATACAAAATTAGATGAGCATAATACAATCCTATAAATACCAACTTTTTATTAACATTAATAAAACTACACTTGGGTTCACTAGGGTTATAGTTAGAGACTAGGCTCAAGGACCACACCAAAAGGTTGTTATCTCCTCTTCATTGCCACTTTTACGAACGAGATAAAGCTGAATTTTGTGTACAGTGACTGCACTCTTCTGTCAGTAAATTATGCGTCCAAATAATTATAGCTATGCTCGAACTGTGTAATGTTTTGCTCCATTTGCAAGAACTAAATTATTGACGTTTACGAGTAATTTATAGTCGTAGCCCATCACTAGTACTCTCCTCATTTATTTTCACAATTTCAAGTCTAGGATTTGGTTATGTATTTCTATTAGTTGATCGAACACAAACTGTCTTTCGAACAAAATGAACATCAAAGTTTAAGATATGTCCAACTTAAACTTAAACTTTTTTTTAACAAAATAAATTTCAAAACTTTAATTAGACCATGATTAGTTTTGATTTTGATTGTAACTAAAGTAAATTAATGTTATAATATTTATATATTTTTTAATTTAAATTTTAAAAATTACACAAAAAATGCAACAGCCGAAAACGACCCTAAACCTACCCAAAACATAGTTCAATCGAAAAAAATCCAAAACTGGAATCAAATAAAAAACTTCAAAAAAATTCGATTTGAGGTTTTTTTTTTGTAACAAAAAAAATTCAAAGTTTAAGGTAAATGAATCTCAAAATTAAAAGTTCGTTACTTTGTTTTGTTCATTCGGGTTTAATTTGAACGAACCCCAAAATATAAATTTAAATCGTACTTCACCCAACATTTTTGTCCGTGATTTTTTTTTCCTAAGAAATTTTGACATAATTTTCCATTTTCTTTCGTCTAATTTCTCTTACTACTATTTCCTTTTTCCTTTTCCATAGTTCAAAGATGGTAGAAAACTAATTGAAATAATGAAAGTGTTTTTGAAGCCTTGTTTCCTCTCATGCATCCCCATTTCGTGTGACATTAAAGGACAATAATTAGGCCTTTAATTACCTTCAAATTGTTTCATATATTACTACACATTCATGCTTGATCAATATAAAAACTTCAAAATTAGAGGTTACAGAGTAGCATTAAAAGTGGCCAAGGTTTGGCAAAAGCAACATATTAGATACCTATAATTTCTCTAAGTTATTTATGCTCTAGTGCAACATAAATAGCCAAAATACATTCCAAATAGATAGATAATATACTCTAAAACTGTTGTGTTTTATGATTGTCCACTACATCTGGAGTACAATTTAAGAACAATGTACAAAAGTTAAGGAAAGAACCATAACAACACCGTTGAAAAATGCAAAACAAAATTACTATGGGAATGAGTTCTAAGTCAATGTTCATGAGATTGAATTAAAAAAAAAAAAAACTCCATCTATTAACCCGTGTTTTAATTCAAACGCTATAGATCAAACCAGCCTGCTTGCCACTTCAACTAAAGGAGTAGAAAGTGGTGTGGGGATTGGCGAAGAACGACAAACCGGGCAAGTGGGGTGGCGGAGCAGCCACGGGTCGACACACTTAACGTGGAAAAGATGGCCACAATCTGGCAACAGACGAAGCATATCATCGTCTTTATAATCGCCCAAACAAATAGAGCAGCAAGAAGAGGTAGAGTCTTTGCTCCTTAGCTTAGCCTCCGAAAATGGCAGCTTAGGATAGCTAGAAATGGTGTCCTCATCGAGCCCGAATTCAATAATGACATCGGAGCCGAGTGTTCTCCTTTGGACAGGCTGGTCAGAAGGCACAATTCGGGTGCAGAAATAGGAGACAAGAGTGATGGTGGTAATGAAGAAGATGACTCCAACGGAAAGTCCGACGCCATAGCCAAAGCTGTTCATCTGGTGATCGGGAGGAGGGGGATATACGACGGGATAGTCCATTTTGGTGGGGGAAGAAATGAGGAGGAAGATGGAAAGGAAATGGCAGGATTTGAGGGGTTTGCTCCGCCATTGACGTGGTTGGGTTGGAGGGTGGTTTTTTTTAAGGGTTTGGACAAGTCAATGGAGGGGAGTTAGATTGAGAGGAGAAATAAGTTCTAATCAAGGCAATACCTACTGGGTTTTATATTATTCTTTCAGTAAAGAACTCAAAGTCAACTAAAGGAATTACGTTTGCAAGACATTAAACAAATACAAGTGTAAGACGATTATACTTGAAGCAGAAAAACTAAAGATGATGGCTGTTCGCTAAGTGTTCATCACACTGGTTTGGATTCGGCTCAAACAATTTTCAAACCAAATATTACGTAGCCGAGGGTTTTCTCGATTCAGATTAAGATTCTCCGTCGACTGCAAAGTCACGAGAAAGTTTGACTTAAAGACCCACTTGTCGAGCAGGGACGAAACTCAAAGTATAACAAATTGATGTTTCTCAAGAGCTTGCTAAATTTGAAATATTTACCTCATTATTATTATTATTATTTTTTTTTAAGACTAGGGAATTTGTCTATTTGCTTAAGTGGGCCAAACCTTTACGTGTTTCTTAAAAAAAAGAACGTGAAACAACTGTTGTACAAGTTCGGAGCATATCTTTCAATAATTGTTGTCACGTGACATCACGGATGAGGAAATTGATGTTTAAAATTGACCATAGTTTCTCATTTTAGAGAATTAAAATTAATTGTAATTGCATAATCATCTAATTTTATGATTCGAGCGACACATCGATGATCGTGTTAGGTAGTACCTACGTGTCGTCTTTTGAAGGTCGAAGGAAGGTAAAGTGAGAGAGTCACCTTATCCATCGTCTTCTCCTTTCGTTCAACTTCCAGGCTCGCGTCTTCTCCTCTATTCGCATTCTAAAGCGATTAATGTCGCATACAGCTCGCTGTGAATAGAAGAATCTTCCCTCCATTTTTTCTCTTTCGCAATGTCAGCGACTTCCGTGTCAATGGTTGCCACATCTGCAGCTTCGTCTTCTTCGCTCTGCAATAAAGTCTCCTATCTCTGTTTCTCCAATTCTTCAATGCGGATATACTCTCAGCTCCCGTCAAAACCTAAAATCTTTAAACCCCTAAACCTCAAAATCTACGTCGAAAACCTCGCTACTTCCTCTTCTCTTCTCCAGTTTCGAATCAGCTCAGCTGCATTCGATGACTTCGACGTTTCTGGCGACTATGCAGGCATAGAGCAAGCGGATTCAGAAGTGGAACCGGTCCGCAGCAGGGAAATCGATAATGGCATTGAAGAGGAAGAAAGGGAACAAGGCGAAGAGCGGAAGGGGTCGTGGGCTAGTGAAGCGGGGAGGCTTTATGTAGGAAATTTACCATATTCAATGACTTCTTCCCAGTTGGCCGAGGTTTTCAGCGAAGCTGGCACAGTTGATTCTGTGGAGGTTTGACCTCTTCTTTGTTTCTGGTTTTCCACTGTTCACTTCAATGTCTAAATGGAAATGGAAAGGATGAAAGCTAGTACTTTTTGAATAGGAAAATACTAGATTATCCTTGTATGATGTTGAGAAGATTGTTGAGATAGCCATATTTAAGTAATTTCAAACATAAGTAATGTTAGTTCTCTAAAAATGAAACTTTTATTTGTTTATGTATTAAAGAAAACAAGCTTCAAACCAGACGGATTGTTTTTGGTTAAATTTCCCGGTAGGTAATTTATGATAGAGTCACAGATAGGAGCAGAGGGTTTGCATTTGTGACAATGGCTACCGTCCAGGAGGCGAAAGACGCCATTAGAATGTTCACTGGCTCTGTAAGTTCTTCCTTCCTTCATCTCTCCTCACTCACTGGACATTTCTGTGATCTAAATGTCGCTTCATTCCCAAACATTCAGATTAGAGTTTGACTATTTGTAGATCAAGAGCAGGAGATTTAAAGCATTATTTAGTACATATTAATTATTTTCTTCAAATTTATTTTGTTTGTTTCTCTGATCGTCTTGTATTTGGTATCATCAAGTAAATGTAGCTTCTTTAATTTCCTCCTATCACAACTGGTTTGAGTTATTGTAGCAAGTTGGAGGTAGAACTATCAAAGTCAACTTTCCGGAAGTTCCTAAGGGAGGGGAAAGGGAAGTGATGGGACCACAAATAAGCAGCAGCTACAAGAGATTCGTTGACAGCCCTCACAAAATCTATGCAGGAAACCTTAGTTGGACCCTCAATTCCCAGAGACTGACTGATGTTTTCTCTCACCAGCCAGGCATGCTGAGTGCCAAGGTCATTTACGATCGGAGCTCTGGGAAATCTCGAGGTTTTGGATTTGTCTCATTCGATACACCTGAAGATGCAGAACTGGCTTTGAATTCCATGAATGGAGTGGTGAGGAAAGTTTGGTCTGTGAATTTCATTTCATTCCTTGAAGATGCTAGATTTCGCTGGTTTTTTGAAGATACTTATCACTTATATGGTGACAAATTGGTGTGAGATATTTTTATGACATGTACTTACTATTTAAAGTAAGTTCTTATAGTATCACCTAAAGGGTATCTCCTTAACATTACTCGTTTCTAAAGTTTGCTAGTTTTAATTTTGTGAGTAGGAAGTTGATGGGCGGCCCCTACGGTTAAATAGTGCGGGAGAGCGATCTCTGGCCAGTTCTCCATGAGGAATTGATGGAAGTGATGATAGCACTGTTGAAGATAGTGAATTGTCGAAGATAGTGAATTATTTTCGAGCATCAGAGCCTGAAGCCTTGGTCTGAACTAAAGGTGAAGGGAAGCTATTTTAACCTCTTTGAACCTCCATATCTGCCCCTATTTTATTCATTGGTTTTGGCAATTACTCTTAGAGTTACATAGGCAAAAAGTAATAATATTGTTCTTCTCTGTGGTCTTCCTTTGCTGAATTCTTTGCATCCGGGCCTTTTAATTTACGTTTCTCTTTCCAAATTGGGCATGGAACTAGGGTTTGGCTTAGTGTATTTAGAGGACATGGGTATCTTTTGGTGTGAAAAGTAGCCTAGGGATTTGTTTCCTACCATTACTTTCACTTTTGTGTAATTGGAAAATGAGGACGTTACTTTCATACCAATAACTCTATGCTGATAGACTTCCACAGCTAAACAAATCATAAAGATTGTAGCTAATTAACTCTGCTGATTCTTTATGTTCACCTATTTGTTTTGACAAGGTCCTCAACTCTTTGCAATGAACTTCTATTACATCTGAAATTCTATGTTCTTCTCCCAGTTATACTGATATGGCACGGGGAGAATTTAACCAAAGTAGTCCTGTATTAGTAGGAAAATAAACTAAATAGTTTGATAGAATTCAAATCCAATTCTCTCTAACATAGACATTGCAAGAAAACTTTCATATCAAGCTGGAGTCCAATAAATGAACAAGTAAAATTACCAGGAAATTACATGTTACCCAGAAATTCAGCTGTATGGAAAAGACGCTTGGAGAGAGAGGGAGAGAGATTCACTAAGACTTGTGACAACTAGCAAGAAGAGCATCTGCAGCAGAATCCAAGTCCTGAGGAAAGAAAACCCTGCACACAAAGTACAAACTAGTCTCAATAAGCAAAACTTTCTGTCACAAAATGAACACAGAAGCAAAAGGGCATTATTTCGTGGAAATTCCGTTGCAAAGAGTGATTTAATGAACCTAAGACATTCACTTTGACAACATAATAACATTACTCGGTTAAAGCAATCTAATTTTATTTTTCAGTCTATATGGATCAAATGAAATAAAAATTTTTTTTTAGTAGTTTTCGAACATTTCTTCAGTTAAAAGTTCCAACATTATAGTTTATTAAGTACCAAATAAGATGAAATACTGTATTTCAACAGTAACCTGTACTGAACCATCACCTAATGCTGACTCAGCTCCCCTAACTTTCCTCATAGAATATGTCAACTTCAAAGACGAGTTATCAAGATGGATGAACATTAACCATCCTTTGAATGACATGACACCAGGCAAGTTAATTAAAATGTCGATTCTCTTAAAACCATGTTAGATGGTTTACGTCTAGTTTCGTTTTGATTTTGTTTTCCATTCAAGTCCTCATAATTTGCAACTTGTTTTACTGAAGTCTGCAAACCTTTTTTTTTTTTTTTTTGTTTCGTTAATGTCCTTGAAAATTTCAAAATAATTTTAACATTTATCCTTTTGTGTTATTAACAATAATAAGATTTTTTATATCATACCAACCCCTGAGGACAATTTTTAACTTGATATGAATAAACAGAACTCTTAAAACTTATGTCAAACTATGAAGATTAAAACTAATAGCCAAATTATGGATATCTTAACAAGGCAAATATTGAAATCAATATGATATAATGAGGCTCAAACAAAAAGACCAAATGAAGTTATACCTTAACTAAAAGTATCAATTATGTAATTTACCCATATATGTTAATTGTGAAAAACTAATATATACAACTTCAATAGATTAATTTAACCGTTAACTTTTATTTTTAAAATTATAGTTAAGAGAATAAAAAGAAATGGTAGAAAAAGGAATCAAACCAAAAACAATAAGAAAATCAAATTTTCCTGAACTCCTTTAGACCTTTTTTTTTTTTTTTTTTTTCTGAAAATGGGTTTTTATATTTTCAAAAGTTATTTTACCAAATACTATTTTTGTCATTGTATTTACTGTTTTCATAATTAAAAAAAAAAAACTATTTCCAAGGAACACCATAATAACAAGGGATAAACCAAGTGATGTAGCATGTCCTGCGAAGAAATCCAAGTGGCACTAGTAACTCGTAAAGCAATTTATCTTAAACTCGAAGACAAAAAGTTTTACTTTGGATACCTGCATGTGTTGTGATACACAGTCTTACTCAGTTGATCTATGTCAGTTGCGCCTTTACAACCTGCCACCACTTCAAGGACTTGCCTGAAAATCATCAAATTCCTTATTTATATCTTTCAAATACAAAATCAAACAAGTGTAACTCAAGAAGGAACATTTTTAAAAAAACCATTTAGGAGTCTTTTTGAGATTTCACGACATCACAAGGGAGAAAGCCCTTTTTTAAGCTATATTTTAGTAGAACAACACGCAGGAATTAATGTTTGCTTACCGTACTAAACAAGGTTCATTCCGACCTTTAACAATGCAATTTTGGTCATACTTTTCTTTCTTTATTGAAGGCCACACTGTTTTAACGAAATTAATCCCAGCATGTGTGTTCTTAATTTCGCAGTATGGAGAGTCTGTTTCAACCATCATTCTATCTATGGGAATGCCCTTTACAACATCAAGATTCTCCAGAGTCTTCAATGAGCAACCATTAACACCTGTTTGGTACCAATAAATAGATTCATTATAATTCTCGGCATGTTCAATCATAAACTTAAGTTATAACATTTAGAAATCAAACGATCTATTTTCACAATAACAAAGGCAATGGAGTCATCGACTCGTCTTCTAGGCTATTAGATTACTATTTTCTAGGACTAAAAAGGATAATGTCAAGTTTTTTCCTCTCTTCCTCCGGGTGACCTTGCATGATTATTTTTTTTTTCTTTTTCAACCTAGTTAATCAATACTTAATATAATTCTTATACTTTAGAAACCAAATTGTATCACTTATTTATTTCTCAACAACTAGACACATGTTAGGTCAGTCATGGGACCATCTCCCCCCTTCTCCCTCACTGCATATGTTAGCTGAGTTATATCCATGGACAAGTTAGACCTCAATATACTGGAACAGTAATACGTAGATATGATAATGAACTGAGAAAAAAAGAATCAAATAACTGAAGCTTATAATTATTACCGATGTAAACATGATTAAATGAAAGAAGCTTATCCCGATCGTCTGCAGTACCAGTAAACGAATGGGTGACTCCAGCAGAAAATCTGAGAAAAATGATTAGAGCAAGAAAGAATTCATATGACTAGTAGTATGCGCAAATGCATAAGATGAAAAGAACCAAATCAAGTTTTACCAACAATTCATCATCCTTGTAATGTTAGAATTAAAAAAAAAAAAAAACAAAGAAAAGAAGAAGTTGCCTTAGGGCTCAATCTAGTCTTTTAAAACATTGATCGGTAAAAGAAACAGTTGAACGAGTAATTAAGAGAGGAAAATACCAATATTTAAACAAGATGAACTCATGTAATTATTCAAGGGGTCAAAAGATACCTGTCCTTATTTCTAGCCACAATTTCACAGAAATCTTCAGCTGCTGCACGCATATGTAAAAACATAGGAAGTTTTGTGGAGAAGGCTAAATCAAACTGCTTCTCAAAATATCTGGAATTGACAACAAAAACCAGCAATAAAAGAATGAATCACAGATTGACCTAAAACAAGGAAAAACTTGTGTGAACCACACAAAAAAACCTACAAAAATGAAACACTGAGGATTTTGAAAGAAGGAATTCATATCATTACTCATTTTAACAAGAACATCCATATTCGACATATGTAGACTGCACGTAGGATTAAAATATTTTTATTTATTTTTGCCAACTTACTTCTTCTGAATATCTGATGGGCAAAAGTGGAGCCGGTCGTAGTCCAATCCACATTCACCAATTGCAACCACCTAGACCAATACAGATTTATAACTGCATTTATTATCTAATTTTAAAAATAGAGGCATGATGAGAAACTAGGGTGTTTATATGCACAACGCTAACCCAATTTGATAGCTAATGGCAAGTGTTCTACCTCAAATTCATATTAGCTAGTTCCATAAATATCAGAGAACTTAGTGACAACCTGTAACACAAAATTTTGCAAGCAAAATATGACAAAAAATACATGGAGGGTGATTCATGTAATTTATTGGCCCTTTAGAATGCTTTAACGTCAAAATGATACTCTGCACATAAGCTTTCATCAAAATTTCAATATTTCTTAGTCCATGATTTCAAAACTAAAAAATATAACATTTGCATAACAACAAAAAAAAAAGGGAATTAACGCATTCGCCCAAGTATGTCCTAAAAGGAAAATACTAGACATAAAACTCATTTTGTAAAGAAAGTAGGGTTTGTGAGTCTTTTATTAGCTCACTTTCTAGTGCATTCTCTTTTATTTTAATTGCAATTTTTTATTAATGGCAAAATAGTAATGATAGAAACAGAAAAAAGTGATTGACTTCAAGTAAAATCTTGGAACAAAATGTATAATTAGGAAGCCTTGTTGTTGTCCTGTGATCTTGTCAAAACTAATACCTTTCCCTTGTCAATGCCCTCTTTAGCCAGCGATAAAAGAGCCTGAAAATGCTTTTCTGGATCTCCACTTTCTTCAAATTCCTGAAAAGATTCATTTATAATTTTAGCCAAACTGCTGTAACAAATGAACAGCAAAGCGATAGATAAAATTGGAAAAATGATTATGAACCTTTTTTGTTGGTACTAGATATGCAAATTGAACAAAAAAAATGGTACAAAAATGTTTACAAACCTTGCATCTCGTCGGGTGGACACCAACTGTACAGAAAAGCCTTCCTGAAACAGATGACAATTTGAGAAACTAATGAGATTTGATACTCCAATTTAGTATAGAATGACAAGCAAGTATTAGCAAACCATCTGTTTCTGCAATTTCAAGAGCTTTCCTTGATTCTTCAAGTGACCCTCCTGTCACCTGCATCAACAAATCATGTTAAGTGTCAATCAACTGAATAAGAGAATTGTGCATAAAGCAAAAGTCCCTCGATTAAATCATATCCCGACCCAACTGACTACTGAGACCAAAACCCATATTTACATTTTTTACAATGTTGTCATCGTTTATTCTGTCTATTTACAACAAATACAAATCCCAAGCCTCAGATTGTCAAAAATCCAAATGTTTAATAAAATAGCACCAAAACCTACGAGGTCTATTCTCCCGTTAAGTAAAATCCAATCCGTTGTATTCTTCTAGTAACTGTAAGCACAAAAAAAATTATTCACAAAATTTTCTCAGCCACCAAACAACTTAGACAGAGAAGAAGTGGCTCATAGACATGGGAACATGTGATAGCGACAAAATACTAACGATGATTCGCTCAACTCCGGCATTCCAAGCCCTGCTCAAAACCGCTGCTATATCAGGCAAGTGGCATTGCTTACCGTTGTAGATTCCTTTGAACATTCCATCTGCGTTCAATCTACCGATTATATTCAGAGAAAGCAAAAGAAAACGAGCATTAAAAAAATAGACTTGAACAATGAGTAGCAGTGTTTGATGAAACGCCCAACCGACCTGTGAAGTTGACAGCAATGTCTGTTCGTTTGGACGAGGCAAAAACTCCAAAAGTTAGAAATCGATTACAGCAATAAAGATAAACTAAAAAAAAAGAGAGAGAGTGGTTGACTGGAAGAATCGCTTGCCTATCATTCGAGTCCCCATAGCCAAAGCTACGATCACAGAAATATAAAAACGACCCCCTTCAAGGGAGTAAGCTTCAAGAAACAATTGCAGAAACCGTTTGTGGATAAGAATTCACAAATTACGGGAAGAAACTATCATCAAGAAATTGTATCTCATCTATCAGGCATGAACAATGACCACATGTCGTCTCCTCATAATTTTCTTCTTGTCTTAAGCACTTCAGATCTAAAAGCAAGGTCCCTTCTTCATCTCGAACTCCTCCACTCAACTCAACAATGTCTTCCACCACAAAATCTCGCGAAAATAGAGTAGCTTCACCGAAAGAGATCTTCTTGGCAATATAAAACCACGGAATCGGAAACACCAAAATAATGAAATATTTTTTTCAAATTGAGGGACGAAGCACGCAGGAATGGATTGTTTGGAGTAATGGTAGCTTAGCTTCCTAGCTACATTTCAGTGAAGCTCGAAGCAGACCTAATCCATAACAATGGCGATGATCGATTAAGCGCCTTATTAGTAAATATATAACATTAAAATCACAACAATTAAGCTTAAGTTATTACAATCGATTTAATTAATTTTTTACCAAAAATTTTAATTATTTAAATTAATGTTATCGATGCCATAAGCTGAAATGAAAGTTTTTTTTTTTTTTTTTTATTACCAATTAATTATTTACAGCGTTTGAACTCGATAATATTAAAATTATTATAATTAGAAAAAAAAAAGAAGCTAAATGTTAAAATTTCAAGTTTGAACAATACAAAATAAAAATTATACAATAATAGAGACTAGAATAATATGAAAATATCTCTAATATCATAAAAAAAATCAATTTAAACATATTAGTGATTTATTATAAAATTATGTACAATAAAAAAAAAAAAAAAAGGCCTTTCTATCAAATTCAATAACTTGAGCAGCTTCAACCTCAATAATTCTTCAGATGAACATCATGGTACAAATTGATGCAAAATAAAAGGCAAGAATAGAAGGAAACTACAATATTCCAAGACTATAGCAACACAGAATTGTCACAGCCTATGGCGACGATGAATTACCACTATTACTCCCAGGCTTAACGATTATAAGAACAATCACAATGATGATAATCACCAAAACAACAACAGAAATAATCACCCATTTCCGTGTATTTTTCTGATATACCCTCGCCGTGTGCAACTCCTGCGTTCCGCCTCTAACGAACGAATGAGCTCTTGCCACTTGGCTCTCAATGTCGTCGAGTTGCTCTCCTTGAGCCTGCACCAACACGGACATATCCATGAAAACTTGGTGGAGTTCCTTGAGGTTCTTCTCCATATCTTTTACTGCATCGTGCCTCTCTTGAATTTCATTGATGGTGTCCAAAACTCTGCCTCTTCCTTGTTCTTGAATCGCTCTCTGCAAGAATGTCTCGCTTTCCCCTGATGTCGTAAAAGGCTCGAGATTTAAAGACGTGAGATTTCACTCTCCATACTTGATATCCAAAACAATTGATCTGAATATACTTAGATCAATGTGATCAAAGTAATGAAATGGATAACTTTGCTGATTACATTTGTTTGGAATTGACAGACAAAACAGTTTTTGGAAAACTCTTTTTTTAACTGTTTCTATGACGGAGACTGTTCTTTAGACATTATGTTTTTTGAATTGCTTTCTAAATACAGTTTTTCAAATCGCTTTCATGTTTCTCGGGTTCTAGAGAAGCAATTAGTAGGCCTTGAGCTTCTTCTGCTAGTTCTATAGAAATCAGTTTCGGCAATCTCACTCCTTGATGGGATATTCTTTACTGTTGTTGGAAGATTCAAGATGTTAGTGGTGTTTTTTTAGTAATAAAAGGACAAAAGTAAGAATTTTAAATACCGAAAATGCCCTGTTGACTAATGGAGTACCTGTAGAGATCAGTAGGTCAATGGTTTTCTCGTCAGGATTTTCTCCGGTGACGGTGTAGTACCTCCGCTGTACGGTATCTCTGTATTCCGATGAGATCTCCTGCCTCAGATTGTTGAAGCTCTCCATAGAGTCCTGCAATTTCTTCCTCAGCCCGTTGACCACCGACGTTCTCGTCCGGTCCGACGAAGATCCTGGTCCACAGCCAGGTAAGCTCCGATTAGCAGCATTAGCCCTGTCTAAGGCTTCCAACCGAACCTTAATGAGCTTCGCTTTCTTGAGAGCGAGAGATACATCCGAGTCCATTCGAGAACGGAGGTCCTTCACGGTCTTTGCGTTGTGGAGAGTCTTGCTCTGCTCATGAGAATGTTTCAGTCGAGTATACAAATCGTCGAGCTCCCTCAGCTCGTCCTTCACCGACTCAGCGTCCTCGAAGAACTTGTCGAGATTGACGGCGGTCGGTGAATTCGAATTCGTCATCTCAACGCCTGTTCGACCGCGGGAGAAAGACCGGGAAGAAAACAAGTCGTTCATTTTCGACGTGAATTGTTAGGGTTTCCGGGAAGAGAATCGCAAGGATTCGGCGAATATTTTATACGGACAGGGAGAAAGAGAATGGAGAAATGAGAGAGAGAGAGAGAGAGAGAGAGAGAGTGAGGAGAGATCTGAATCGTGCAGGGAAGTACCGGAAGAAAGAGCTTATTAATGGCTACTTGACAATGGACGAAGTCTCCAAAGAGAGATTGGTCAACTGCGGGCTTTGTAGAAGTTGAAAACTGCGTCTCTTACGTATAGCCGGTGTAAATCTACATGTTCATATTTTACTAATATATGAAAGTTATATCTTATTTATTTATGGATATTAATGATTAATAAATTTACATTTTGTCATCTCATTATAGAATTTTAAAATATACTCTCGTTTCAAGCAATTATTAATATAATAAACCTAATAAAAATACTGTATATGTTAAAATAATATAATAACAAAATAAACATAATATTATTATATTAATTATATATGTTTATGAATTTATTATTTATAATTATATAAAATTAAATTATTAAAAAAAATTTAAACTATAAGACAAATAACAAAATAAACTTTAAACTTGGTTAGTTAACAGAATAAACCTAAAATTATTACACGTTAACGACATAAACTTTCAACTATGGTTTTCGAAAAAAATAAACCTAGATATACTCTTTTATTTTGTTTTTTTAAAAAAATTTTGACCGTATCAAATAATTATTGGTGAGTTAATGTAATAAATTATAAAAAATATTTTATTATATTAATTACACCAATAATTATTTGACATTTCAACAAATTTTTTACAATAATAAAATAAAAGAATACATTTATTATTATTCTTCTAAAAAACACGTGATCGCACCGCAAAATGGGTGCGGGCGACTGCAAGAACACATGCGCAAAACTACGAGAGTTTTCGCCCTAAAGGATTTTATGTGTAATAAAAGTGCAAGCACCCTCAAACACTCACGAGTGCTTGTTCTCAAATGAGTTTTTTCTGCAATTGCAATGTTCTACGTCGTTTATTCAATCGACATTCATCGATCAGTTGATTTGTCGATCTTAGATGGTTAGTCTTCGTGGAACTCTTGAAATATTTAATTGCACATTGACAGTTTTTTGTAAAGTTTTGCTATAATTCTCAAATTTAGGAATTTTTTTTTCCCAATTCTTGGATTTCTTGACGTTGATGATGTCCCCCGCACCATTTTGCAGACGACTGCATACATGTTTAAGGTTTTTTTTTGTTATAGAACGATTAAGATTTATTTTGTCGCTTATTTTTTCCCTAATATAAATATACTCCGTCAGTCTTATTTAACTCGTTTGATGAAAGGGCAACTCGACCGAAGCCGTACTCAACCAGGGTCCGGGTGCAATGCACGTGTATAAAATGTCAAAGCGATCTTTTGGCACTGGCCGCTACTTCCTGCTGCCCGAGCACTTTCTTCACACCCCGCAGGCACTGGGATTCAGTCTTCTCCGTGAAATCTCGCCCAGAGCAATGGCTTACCGGCCTAACTTCCAGGGAGGTCGTCGCGGCGGCTCTGCCTCTGGCGGACGAGGCGGTGGGAAACGTGGCGGGAGCGGAGGTGGAGGCGGAGGACACGGCGAGCAGCGGTGGTGGGATCCGAAATGGCGAGCTGAGCGTCTAAGACAGAACGCCGCCGAGGTAGCTAATAGAAGTTTATGTTTGATTTTCTGAGGCGGGTATAGGTATTCAATGCTCAAAATATGGAAGCTATAATTGTTTAATACGAGTGCGACTGGATTTCGATGAGCTGGACGTGGAGCATTTTGTAACGTGCATTTGAATTTGATGAATGTTTTTTATTTTAGTGGAACGAAAATGTCAAATAGTAGCCAGCAATGACAAAGTATATAATGAACTATTTAGGTTGATTCATTTGCGTGTGTGTTATGCACGGGGTATTAATAATCATTTAACTGCGGTTAGTTGTTGGAAAACTTTGAGTGAGAATGCGCGCAGACATGTGAAATTGCTCCCGAAATGACATGCTGTCAATCCTTATTACTGATAGAAAATGACATGCTTTTTGATCCAAGTGGTCAGTGGAGTGGGGAAGATTGTAGAGAGAGCGAGTTTGTTTTAGTGCGTGTAATTGTAATTTAAGTTATAAATTTTATTCCAATCTGTCATATTATTATCCATCTCGTGTTCCCTTTCACTTTCAATTCCTCTTACTGAATGAACCATTTAAGAAATGACATTTATTTTAAAAGTGCATTACCAAGCGGTCATTATTCGCTCGATATAATTCATTACAGTGTTCCTCTTCTTTCCAATAAATCCTGGGATATATTCATTGTCCTCTTATTTAATGCACTAGTGTTTGCATATTGGGTTTTTAATGCGTCTTGTTTTGGTTACAATTATTTCCATATGTAGATGGAGGTTCTAGTTGAGAGTGAATGGTTATCTGAGATGGAACAAATGAAAAATGGACCAGCTCAGGAGCTGATAATTAAGCGTAATTACTGTCGAACTGACCAACAAATCCTGGCTGATATCGCTCATCAATTGGAGCTTTACTTGTAGGTTTTTCTTTTTCCACAACCTTATATTAACGTATTTATTTCCTAATTGATTCACTTTCTGGATCCAATGTATTCTAGATGTGCTACACAGTTAATACTCTATTTATTTTTCTATATATTTTGGCAGCACAAATAATGATTAGAATTTTACTATATATAAGCATCTGTATCGTCCTTATAGTCACGTAGACCTTCTAGTGTTCACGTGTTTGTTCTGCTTCAATGAAGTATGTATTTATGCTTTTATTTTGGTTTGATACTTGTGGGAAGAAAGCCATGCATATAACAAGGGGAAGACTCTTGTGGTTAGTAAAGTTCCGCTGCCAGATTACAGAGTTGATCTTGATGAACGCCATGGCTCCACACAGAAAGAGGTTAAATTTTCAGTTTAATGTTTTCATGACCTAATTTATTTACTTCCTATTGATTTTAAATTTAAACTCCTGCAGATTCGTATGTCCACAGAGATAGAGAAAAGAGTAGGAAATCTTTTGGGCACGACACACTCTCCTGGAGCTGTACCTGTTCATGGTACTTCTGTGGCATCTCTTCAAGGAGGTATCCAATCGTCCGCTGCCCCTGTCGTCCTAAAATCTGTCTCTATGATTGAGACTGATTCTGCCAAGGAGAAAGTCAGTGTTGAACTTAAGCAGAGACAGGAAAAAATGAAGGTCTTAGTTCTATTTTTTTTAGTTATTAGGTAGCATTCTATGTCATAAAACAGTTTCTGGACTTAAAACTATTTATATAGATTTCTTCAAGGAAAGCACAAGTGATTGCACTGTTTGTTTCTCACAGGAAAGTGAGAATTTGAAAACAATGATGGCATTTAGAGAAAAACTTCCCTCTTTCAAAGTGAAGCATGAATTTTTGAGAGCCGTAGCAGAAAACCAGGTGCAAATTTACATTATACATGCATCAAAATATCATTGCTTCTAATGATTGTATGCTTTTGCTTTTCATATTCCGCTTTAGTTTTCCAATGCAGAATGGGAAAATGAGAGAAGAATTATGGTTCTTCTTTTATCCTGACTACTATATGCAATGTGTTATTTTGATGAATTATGACCATGCAATTGTTTGAGGCTTAGTTGCTTAAAATTTTATGCCTAGATTGTGAGATAAGGTCACCATACTATATGCAATAATTGATGGACTGGCAAAAAGTTGTCAGTACTTTTATTTTTATAGAAATCTATAGTATCTGTGTTTGTTTAAGTAATTCACTTGACCATAATATTTACAACACAATAGCATCTGAGTTCTCATTTACTTGTTTTATCTTTGGAATATTTTGAATGTGCTTATAAAGAAAAGATAAAAGCATGAAGAAGAAACTAACTTATTATGCCGATTTATATCTGGGCAACATGTCAGACAAGTAAGTCTTGATTTTTGTAGAATTCCACTCTTAGTAGCTGTGCATTTCAGTATCTGGTTTCCTGTTTTCATGTGTACGAATACGATCGTAACTATGTGCATTGATATCATTGAGTTTAATCAATGAAAAATCTTGCTGTTGTCTTCTGCTCTTTATGATATCATAATGTATTCTTTGTTCTTCAGGTCTTGGTAGTATCAGGAGAGACAGGTTGTGGCAAAACAACTCAACTTCCTCAGTTTATTTTAGAGGAAGAGACAGCAAGGCTACGTGGTGCTGATTGCAGTATAATATGCACTCAACCTCGGCGTATATCTGCTATATCAGTTGCTACTCGTATATCCTTTGAAAGGGGGGAAAACCTTGGCGAAACTGTTGGATATCAGATCCGACTAGAATCAAAGCGGTCTACCAAAACCCGATTATTATTTTGCACCACTGGGGTTTTACTTCGACAGTTGGTAATAGATCTTCCTCTGTCGTTTAGGTTTTCATTTGTTTATCTCCATCTCTTCTCCATCTATATTCATTTTTTGAGATTGTTTGTACTGTTTAAACACTAGCATGATTGTCAGATTTATGGTTGATTTGAATCGCTATGAACAGCTTTAGGGGTTCTAAAATTATCCTGTACTCATTGCTTCACCGCTGTGCATAATCATTCCTGAAATAATCATGCACTCACTGCTTCACCCGTGCTTAATCTTTATTTATAATCTGCTAGCTGCTAGCTGCTAGCAGAAGCTTTTCGTTTCTTTTCTTTTCTTTTTTTTTTCTATTATATACAAATTACTCATATCTCTTAACTCTGTATATGCTGTTGAATTATAGGTTCAAGATCCACAGTTAACAGGAGTGAGTCATTTACTAGTAGATGAAATACATGAAAGAGGAATGAATGAGGACTTTTTGTTAATAATTTTGCGAGATCTTCTTCCTCATCGTCCAGATTTGCGAGTTATTTTGATGAGTGCTACCATTAACGCAGACCTGTTTTCTAAATATTTTAAAAATGCGCCTATTATTCACATACAAGTAAGGTTACTTTTTTATAGTCTTTAAACTTTTTTATGCATATATCATATTGACTTTCTACTCTGTTCTGTATAATGTCAGGGGTATACTTTCCCTGTTCAAGAATTTTTTCTAGAAGATGTCCTGGAGAAAACTCAATATAATATCAAATCAGAGTATGACAGTTTTGGAGGAAATTCAAGAAGAAGGAGACAGCAAGAGTCTAAAAAAGACCCTATAACAGAAGTATTTGAGGCATGTTCATATTTCTAGCATACGGCTGATTTATTTGTACAAAACGTTACTGTTACAAAACAACCCATGTGTCGTTCTGCTGGTCTTTTCTTAACTTTTCGTGCATAGTTAGTTTGTAACTGACGTATGATTTCAGTCAAGTTGTTAAGTAAATTCTTTCTATAACATCAATATTTTCTTCTTCTTTTTTTTTTTGTGTAGAATGTTGATATTGATTCTACGTACAAAAGTTACAGCATATCTACTAAAAAGTCCCTTGAAAGTTGGTGTGGAGCACAGCTTGATTTGGGTCTGGTATGTACTTCTTGCCGTTTTCCCAAAATAAGTAATCGGTATAACATCTTTTTTGCATTCTGTTTCTGTAATGGAATTATTATTGTTTGATGTTCTCAGGAATGTACTAGGATTGTTATCTATTTAAACTTGGCAGCTTCAACTTATTGTAGGCTAAAAATCTTGTAAGTATTGTATAAAGTTAAGAGGGAAAGCTACTAAGTAAAAAATAATGCAATTTTCTTTTTGGCAATTAGAGTTCATTTTTATGAATGACTAGTTTCTGAAATAAATTATAATTGTGGTTTGCACTTGAATGTTCTATTTATTTTCTAAAACTCTCAGATTATATGTTTTTCTTTTTTTATTGATTTCTAAATTTATTAAAATATATGATTACTCTATGCATTTTTCTTGTAGTATTAGTGGAGCTGATATCCGAGTTCCTAACAAGTATCAGTTCTTTGCATTGAATATTTTGTATCTTCACATGAAGTTCTTGGAATTGCATAGCAGCCAAGCTTTTCTATTGAAATATTAAAAAATTATATTATAAATAATTATTGAGATGTAACCTTTCTTTTCCCATTAAAATTTTTGTTTCAGTTCATTGCAGAGAGGGGGTAGTTCTTAACATGAATGCTTATGTTTTATATTATTGGTTTCTTTGCTTAACCTCTTACCCTATCACATGCATGCACTAAGAGAAAAGAATAGAGAATCTCTCGTTTCGCCTTGTAGAAATTTCCCTATGAGTAGTGATACAATATGAAAGCACGACGGCGGTTCAAGAAGAGATATGGAGACATTAGGAAGAGTGAATAGGGATGAGGAAGAGAGAAATAGAAAAACTGCATAGTATTAGATGGACTTAGAGAGAGGTTAACGAAAAACAATTCAAATATCAATTTCATAAGCATTTGAATCTAATAACGTAATTTGAGGGCTTATGTATGGAGGCTAAATTATAAGAATTAAATTATGAAAATATCTTTAAAATATAAACTGAGTAATAAAGATACCAAATACTAAATAAAGAGGAAACTAATCTAATCATTTAATTATATTATAAAATATTCCTAATACATCAAATATCTTATATGTATCATACATTCTTAATATATTTGATAATCCTATTTACATACTCCTAATCAAGTAAGTAGCTTTATTATACTTCATAATTGTTATTTTAATTAGCTTCTTGTGTATTTTGACAGCAATTTAACCCTTTTAAGTGATCATATCTATGAATTATGTGTAGATAGAGGCAGCAATTGAGTACATTTGTCGCCATGAAGGCGATGGAGCTATTCTTGTTTTCTTAACAGGTTGGGACGACATTTCTAAATTACTTGAGAAAGTTAAAGCAAACAACTTTCTTGGGGATCCCAGCAAGTTTTTGATTCTTCCTTTACACGGCTCCATGCCCACTATCAATCAACGTGAAATATTTGACCGCCCTTCAATCAACCAGAGGCAAGTGTGTTCCTTGTCTTCCATTATTTTCTAAATATTTATTTATCTATTTCAAGTTTTCTTTTTCACGGTAGTCTATGAACTTGAGACAAAATTAATAGTGGTAATTGTTTCACTTATTTAAATACAATGTATATTTTTTTTTATAAGAAATAAAATTAATTAAGAAAAGAATATACAAAGTGTCATGAGGATAATAAATATCCTCTCTTACAAGGATTTCCAAGACATGAGTGAAATGTAATTTTTATCTAATTAAAATGAATTATACTAAAAGGATCATTTATAAAATATTTGTAGATATAAAATTACTTGATAATAAAAAAATTAGTGTTTTTTTTTATAAATCACTATTTGGTGATTTATCTTTAAAAATATTATTATGATGAATCCAGATAACTTAACATATTAATTCATCAAATTAAATTTTTTTTTTCTAATCTTCCAACTATCATAGAAGTGTCACCGATGATGCATCAAAGTGGCTACCATCGATTTGTTGAAAGATAAAAAGAACTGCACCCACAACCGTATAGCCACTTCACAATGGATTGTAATATTAATTAAACTCAATCATTCGATTTAACATTAAACCAAAATAATACCAACGACAACACCATTTATTATAATAGGTGTCTCGGAACAATTATTGTTGTTGTGTAGTATGAGTTTTGCCAACTTTTCAAAGAGGTTGTTTAATTGGTTTGAGGCCATATTTAATACGTTTAAGATTTATAGGTTGCTAAGACTCCCTCATTTTGATAATCAGATAAATGCTTTGGTCATTTATTAACCTTAAGGTCTTTTTTTTCCTGAGAAGTTGTTAAGAGTTATTACTTATTTCATTCTTGTTTCACCTTGCATGATGTAGTTAAGTATTTCTCTTCTTTTTCTATTTAATCATTGACTTGTTTCTTTCTGTAGAAAAATTGTGCTGGCTACAAATATTGCAGAGAGTAGTATTACTATAGATGACGTTGTTTTTGTCATTGACTGTGGAAAGGCAAAAGAAACTAGTTACGATGCTTTGAATAAGCTGGCTTGTTTGTTACCATCGTGGATTTCAAAGGCTTCAGCACAACAGGTATGCATTTTGTGCTCCATGTTAATGGAAAGTTTTTGAATTAAAAATATAATGTTTTGATTTGTAAGTTTACTGATATTTTATTTTTCTTTATTTGGAAGCTAAACCTAGAGTTTTTTCTAGTTTCCTTTTATGACTCAGTTGCAATGTTACTTTACCGTCCTTCTTACCTTTATGTCTGTCTTCAACTACAGAGGCAAGGTCGTGCTGGTCGTGTTCAACCTGGAATTTGTTATAGACTCTATCCTAAAGTTATCCACGATGCAATGCTTCAATATCAATTACCTGAGATTCTTCGAACTCCTCTACAAGAGCTTTGTCTGCACATCAAAAGTTTGCAGCTAGGAACTATCGGATCATTTTTACGGAAGGCACTTCAACCTCCAGATTCTCTTGCTGTTGGAAATGCAATTGAACTTCTTAAAACACTTGGTGCATTAGATAATATGGAAGAGCTGACTCCACTGGGTAAATTATACTAAGGTTTCTGAGTTGAATTACCTTATAAAATGAATCTTAATTAGTGGATTGTAATTTTTATGTGGTAGGTCGCCACCTTTGCACTCTTCCTTTGGACCCAAATATTGGAAAGATGCTTCTCATGGGATCTGTTTTCCAATGCTTAAATCCTGCATTAACTATTGCCACTGCTCTGGCTTATCGTGACCCATTTGTCTTGCCAATAAATCGGAAAGAGGAAGCAGATGCAGCAAAGCGATCCTTTGCTGGTGATTCTCGCAGGTTGGGTCATTATCCGACTGGCATGATTTCTATATAAGATCGATTGCCTAATTTCTCCATATCTACATATTACTGCTGTTTTTTTCCTGTTTGCAATGATTTGATGCTCTTGTGAAAAATTGACGTGTATATTATTGCAGTGACCACATAGCTCTTCTCAAAGCATATGAAGGATGGAAGGATGCCAAACGAAAGGGACTAGAAAGATCATTCTGCTGGGACAACTTTCTCTCTCATTTGACATTGCAGATGATGGATGATATGCGAATGCAATTTCTAGATCTCTTATCAGACATTGGCTTTGTAAATAAGTCTAGGGGGCCCAGCGTAAGATCTTAGAACTCTCATCTTAATTTTGTTTTCTCAATGCTGATCATTGATTGGTTACTGTAATCAAATAAGGGATGGGAAACAAAGGGTAAAAAAGTATGGCTGAGCGATTCATCCTGTCAAGAAACTTGAGTGAGGAATCAAAAGAAAAGCATTTCCGAGAAAAATGAGTCATTGAAGCCAATTTCAAAAGGGGGAAATTAGCAGATTTAATGATATATGGATAATTTTTTAAGGGAAATTGAAAATAAATTCAAATTAAAAAGGATAAGGGAATATTATTTAAATGTGGTTTTTATCCTTTGTAATTATTGTATTGGTACTCTCTATCTTGGATGGGTAAATAACATGTATTTGCAGGCATACAACCAATACAGTCACGATTTGGAGATGGTCTGTGCAATCCTTTGCGCAGGGCTCTATCCCAACGTTGTACAGTGCAAAAGAAGAGGAAAACGAACTGCCTTTTACACAAAAGAAGTTGGGAAAGTTGATATCCATCCTGCATCCGTCAATGCAGGGGTTCATCTCTTCCCTCTTCCTTACATGGTTTACAGTGAGAAGGTGAAGACGACTAGCATTTTCATTAGAGACTCTACAAATATATCAGACTACGCTCTGTTGCTGTTCGGTGGTAATCTCATACCTAGCAAATCCGGTGAGGGGATTGAAATGCTTGGAGGTTACCTTCATTTCTCTGCATCCAAGAGCGTTTTAGAGTTGATAAAGGTATTTCCAACATGCAAACATTTTTTTGTGAAATATTTGTAGAATGACACTCGAAAATGCTAAGCGACCCCTATTGTTGAAAGAAAAATTAAATTAAAGAATTAAAAATTATATTAGTTTTTCATGTGGTACTTAAATATTGATTTATTAGAATAGAGCATGCAAAGTTATTAGAATATTCATTGGATGCTCATCATAGCATCATTTAAATATTGATTTATGAAAATGTCATCCTATCATTAGTCTTTATTTTTGTGACCTTAAAGAACAGTGAATATATATTAACTAAAGGCGAAGATGCTTTCCCTCTTATGAGTGTCATTTGACACGTTCATTGTAGAGAATGAAATTAATTTAAAATACGAAAAATCCCCAAAGCGCTTTGCGAAGAAGCCAAGCTACTCATGATGAAATTCATAAGTGAGACGACATCATTGAATACCAGACAACTTAATTTGGCTGGAGGGCTTTGGATTGATGATTTAATAGACAAGTTAGATAAAATGACTTAAGGTTTGTAAAGATCTTCTTCTTTACATTTGCAGAAATTGCGTGGGGAGCTCGACAAGCTTCTGAATAAGAAGATTGAGGACCCAGGATTTGATATTTCTACGGAAGGAAAGGGAGTGGTTGCTGCTGCAGTTGAGTTATTAAACAGCCACAATGTAAGTCACTAATTTCAGTATGACTTCCTTGTCTATATAAATACGATGGTTTCTAGTACTCACAAATAGTTACTATGAGTTTAATGGCCCATTTTTGGTCCATGAAATTAATGTAGATCTATAAGGTATAAGCGACAAGATGACTGTCAATGCAATTACATCTCTTATAGGTTGATGTGACGAATTGTTAGCACCCTCCGATTCTATAAAACATATAGTCTAATGGTCTTTGGCTTTAGCATAGTATGAACATTGCTTGCCTAAAACTCTTACCTTTTGGATTGGTCTTTCTAGTTTAGAGTCAAGCTTGTCCCAAAATTTCTGTCATGTTGCTACCTCTACTTGCATACTTAGAAGATTGTTTCGGTTAGCCTTACAGTAGTCGAGAAATTATCAGGAAAATCAGTCTCAATGCTGCCTACCGTGAATCTGTGTTGCTTCTACTTTTAGTCCCGGTGCTTTTTAATGATATATTTTGTCGTCTATTTGCCATTGAATGTCGCTTGATAGAATCGCAGATGGGTTCTCTCCCTGAGGAATAATCTCTCTCAAAACTCAAGTGTCTGTAAATGATATGAATTTACATTTTTTTTTCACTGAAAATCAGAATGGGTATAAAAAAACGAGAGTACTAGGCACATATTCAAATGGAAGATGGGAACCACAGGCGGAGAATTAACTCGTTGCGACAAAGACGATTAAGAAACGTATTGTGCAACAAGCAAGACATAATTAAATCTCTAAAATTTTCTCGAAAAAGCATTGCAAATTTTTTCCAGACAAAGACAAGTAAAATTCCAATCATCCAAAGCTAATGGATGGATTGTAATTGCACGTAATTTCTATTAAATTTTGTAGGCAATTGTTTTTATGATAACACAAAAACAAATACTTTTTCAGACCATAGCTGATTCAACGAGAAGCTTTTGGATGTACAAGAATTTTGACTCAAACCCATCGAGTCCCCATCAAAATAAAAGCAAGCATTAAAAATTGTGCAGCTCTCTTCTGCATCAGCCTCACCTGCCGACCCGTGGACTGGTCTGAGTTTCACCATTAAACACCATTTCTTTTGAAGCTTTCAATATTCTTATTTAACTATGTAAGTTAAACCTATACCCAATTCAAATGGGAAGCCGATCATAGGTCATCAATCTTTGGTAACAAACAAGAAAGCTCTCACAATTCCACAATTCTTTTATGTGATTTTGAAATATATTATATAAGTAAAATCTCATCGTATAAAACGTTATAAAATAAAATTGAATAAAGCCCGAGAACTCTGTCAAAAAATGTACAATATTGTGTTAAATGACAGGATAAGATGCTACAATCATGTGCAAAAATTACCCTAAAGAGGGTTAACTAAACAAATGTATTTTCTAAACTAGTAATCGACGGTCAAAATCTTTATGATGTTAAAAAAATGTACAATATTCAGGCGGCAAATGGAAGATATTGAAAAACCAAGGGGTTTTGGGGTCCTGGTCCCTTGTCAGCGTGGACCCTGTCTATAAATAAACACCTAATTCTGTCGACATATTAATTGTATGGTCTTCCAAGTTTGATCAACTCTTAGAGTTACTATCAGTCAACGTTTTAGTCAAACTGTTCTCCTATTCAAATCTGTTCACCTATTAATCAGAACGCTTCAAGATTTTGAGTATTTCAATCAATATATCCTAGTATCGCCTAATCACTTTCCAAGAATTGAAAACTATAATTTGGGAAAGTGCCATCAAATTTATAGAAATGGATGCCAATAATTTAAAAATAGATCCCACAAATGTTGTGATCTCATATATTGCTATAATCCAGTCTGACAGCATTGCAATATTCAAATCGGCTTTCTAAAATATTATTTCTATCTTCAAATTAATAATTTCAATCAACTCTTGATCTCCAAGAAATATCTTTTCTTAATATTCATAAATTGACCTTCCATAAGATGAACTTAGATAATACTTTGATCTTCAAGAAACAACATTCTAAATATTTAGTTTGCTCTCAAAGTAACAACCTTCTAAAATTCAAAAAGATCCAATTTTAACTTCCATGAATATATTTTTGATCTCCAAGAAATTACATTTCAAAATATAAATAGATAATTTCTTGATTTTCAAGAAACTCATTCCAGTTATGAAATTTCATATTTAAAATAAAATCTAAAGTTTTTTAATTATTATTTGCTAAAAAAATCAAAGCCAACTATATTTACATTTACACAAACAATATAAGATTGTGATATATTACTCGGTCTTGGATCTCGTGCTCTCACGAGAATGAGTCGTCACAAAAAGAAATAAAATTTATGTTTATTGTTACATCAATAAATCTATTGATGAAAGCTAAATACGAAATAAAACACGTAGTTTGGCCAAGCATAAGAACATCATACAAAACGACACGTCCCAACAATTTTGAATTCATCAGTCATCAATTTGAATTTTTTTTTTTCCTTCTAATAGTAAACTATCATATGTAGTGATCCATTCTCAACTAAGAAGAAACATGTTCTCAACTAAAATGCTAGAGTTAAATGTTAGAACAAGTTAAGTATACCTAATCCTCTTCGCCAATCTTAATTATAAGTAAATTATAGTTAGTTTATAGGCTGATATCGATCGGAGGACCCTGACAAGAGTAGTTTAGACATATAGCAAGAGAAGACAGTCACGACATTAATAAAATACAGCCACAAAAAAAGACAAATACAAATACATTAAAGAACATCTGACTAACCCCACATCACTCGATCGTCCAATAATTTTGGACGAACTCCATTATCTAAGTTCTAGCTAGGGATGCAAATTTCTTTTAACATGCAAATTTAAACGTTTGCAATTTTATAAAGTCTGCTTAAAGGATAAAACTAACAACTAGAGAAAGTATTACAGAGACCCGACTCAAAGTGAAACACAACTTTAAAACTTGGGTCGAAGTTTTCTTTTTAAATCTATTTGAAATTTTCGGACGATTGATTTTGTAGCGGGTTCTAGTTTCATCGATCTTTCGTTTGATGTTCGTATAAATTCTCATTAAACGAAGCTATATTCATGTGTTTCGGCTTGTAAATAGGAGTTGGAAAGATAAACAAATGAAACAATGGTAAAAATTTGATCTTTCGTTGTTTATCATAAAATAGCTAAGAAATGGATTGGTTCATCCAACACTCTGTAATTCCTTTTGTTCATCTAAGACAGTAATGTATCTGTGTTTTTGAAGTATACTTTCAAATCAGTGTACAAAAAAATTCCAAGAAGAAATCAAAAACTACAAGATCAGACCCATCACAAATCCTCTTGATCCTTTTTTTTTTTTTCAAGAAAATGATGGATAAGAAGAAAGCAAATTAGCAGGAATGCATGGCGAATTCCGCCATGATCGAGCATGGAGCTTAAGAATCTGTTTTGCTTTATCCTTCGCCTTGCTTCCACATTCGACCTGAAGAATCAAACACAATTTTGCGACAACTCCTAGACTCAGCATATCGTGAAGAACAGCTGGAGTGGCGGAGTATTTCGATATTGAGTTCAGGATCCTCACTGCTTTCTCGTTTCCCAGCTGAGAAACCCTAAGAATCTTCTTCGACACCACCGCCAAACCCGCTCCGTGACTGATCAACTCGGCCCGACCGTTTGCGCACCCGCATAGCAAGTCCAAGGCAGTGAGCATCATCTCGGATGGCCGCCTGTCCGGCGAGGTGAGAAGAAGCTCGATAAGAACTGTTACGCCTCCGGCCTGGACAGCTTTTAGTCGATTCCGCCCACATGGAAGAAGGTTTATCAGTATTTGCAGTGCAGCAATAGAAGATTGGTGGGAAATTTGATCGCTCAGAACTTGAATTATTTCTGCCAAGAACTCGACTCTGATATCACCTAGTTTTGTCGGATCGGTGAGTTCGAGTATTGATTTCAATAACATGGTTGAATAGGCTCGTGAATCGTAGCTCCCTCGTTGCATTACTTTGACTAGGGCTTCGATGAATTCGCCATTTTTTCCGCCGAGTGATTTGATCCCGGCTTCGGAGATTTGGAGATTATGTAGAGTACTCAAAGCCTCGTCACACGCTCTCGTGCGATCCAAACCCATGCCGGAATATTCTTCCGGAGCGTAGGAAACGGAGGAAATTACTATTGAAGCTAAAAACTCGACCGCTCCGGCAGATTCGATGCAACGTTTATTACTCTCGCTCTCAGCGGCAATGGATCGGAGATTTTTCAGACATTTTAGCTGAGAAAGAGGTGATTTCGCATCATTGAGAATTTTGACGATCTGCGTCTTGCTAACAGGAGGTTTCGGCGTCGGAATTCTCTCGACGTTGTTGGAGGCGTTGACGGTGCACCACGCTTGAATAAGTCGCCGGAGAGTATGGTTCGGAGTGAGATCGGAGCCGGAGAGGAGTTGTTTCGAAACAGGACAAAAATCTTTTCTATTTGAATACAACCATTTCTCTATGCTTTGACGATCGTAGGTTATGCCCGACGAAACAGTGACCGGATCTTTCATGATCTCCAGAGAAATCGGACAAAGAAAGTAAGGAGGAACGTCGACATCTTCCATCTTCGAACTTCTCGAGTAATCGGCCGGCGAGAAATCTCAAGAAAAAGAGAGAGAAAACGTTGAGGGTGTTTGATCGGAGGTGGGTAATGAGTTTCGGTTATGAAACGGTTTGAATGAGTTCGAGGGAAGGAGAAAGGCCAGGTTTTTATATCATCGAGGAGAAGAAGGCCGTGTTGTTCAAAAGGAGAAAGTCAAACACGGAATATTCAATGTAGAGAGAGAAGAGGTTTTAGAGAGAGAAAGTCAAAGGGGTTGTAAATGGTGTGTACATTGGCAAACGTGGAAATTCAACTTAAGCAGGCAATAGCTGTGAACACCAAACCTTCATATTTTCTTAATTGATATATTTTTTGTTTAAAATACTCTAAATTAGACAACATCCTTGTGTTAAAGGTCTTGCTAAATCATTACCACAGCCTGGAGTTCTTATCTTAAGCCTTTATATTATAAAATCGATTTTTGACCGACCCAAAAAAACATAATAAAATCGTAGAATACAACTCTGATTAAAATACGTACATTTGTGAAGATGACGAGAATACATGTATACATACATATTTATTTCAGACATAGAAGTACCAACAAAATTTAAAAAACCATTTAAGTTAATTATTCATTCACTTAATTAGAAGTAACCATTTAAGTTTAAGATGATGAAATCAACCTCTCTCTCTCTCTCTCTCTCATTCACGCAAGAATTCGATAAGTAACTAATACAAATTAATAATAAATATAAGAAAAGTTTTAGAGCCGTCTGATCTTGAATTTTTTAATAGAAATGATGCAATTTCTTGACCCTTGGATACATCGAAAAAAAAGGTCGTTAAACGTAGGTTAGACAATTTATAGAGCAACTGATGGGTAACTAACACATTTTAAGAGCAGTTTTGAACATCATAGGGAATGTCACGTCAAATCAATTAATATCTTTTTTTATTTATTATATCTTTTTAGTTTATATAAAATTACTATATTGTGATGAGGATCAACTTGATTTAGTGGCCACCTCCTACGAGGAAAGAGAATAACTAGCGAACAAAGTTCTGTCGTAGTGCATTACGTGCTTAAAGATATACCAAAGAACTTTTAAGCATTTTCAGCCTTATCTTAATGGAAATTCAGTCCAAGTTCATAGTTAAAAAAACGTGTAATACCACGATAAATAATACAACTTTTTTTTGTATATTTTATTCTTTTATATTAAAGTAAAGTTAACAGATCATAATAAATAACACACTGCATGAATTAAAAATGACACAATTTCATCATATAATATGTTGTTTTTGTAACATTATAACTTGATAAATTAAAATATGGCGTAATTCAGCTCCATTGCGTTCAATTTTTTAACCATCTTATCAAAACTGGCACTAGTTTGGGACTCAAAAGGTGATTTTTTCCTGTTTTTATTAATGGGTTCCAAGCAAAAAAAAAAAAAAAAAAAGGGTAGGTACAGACAAATGCAAGTTACTTTAACAAGTGGAATATGACGGGGGATTTAACATACGGGTCCAAGTGTTTTGTCGGCGATGGATAACTCGCACGTGGTAAAACCAAGTAATAGACTTGACTTATGAAGCACAATTATCATTATATATTTACATGGCCCATAAAAAATGTACATACTTTTTTGAAATTGATATAAAATTAATGATAAATTTACTTGTTAATGTCTTGATCCATGCATTTAGGGATCCGGGCGCCTCTTAAAATATTATATGTTTTGATTTGAGAATTTCTCGATATTATCGTATCAAGACATTATATATTTTATACGGGTTTGCAAGATTTATAAATGTATTCTACGGTGAAATCTATAGGTTCTCGAAAATTCTTTTTTGTGCCTTAGTCAATCGATTTAGAGATGACCTCGGCTAGCACAGTTTATTTCAACTTCGGTTGGATTATTATTTGGACAATTGGACTATGATGTTTAGTGTTTATGGTTTCATAACAATTGCAATTTGTTCCTTTAAGCGTTAGTGGAGAGTAGGACGTGTCTTATAGTTCAGTTGCTCACTGATTGATATATATATTTTACCTAACTCTTTATCACTGTTGCTAGTGGGTTAGGTATTATTGTTACGGGGAGTAATAATCAAACACAAAATTTATAAATAAAATAAAAAAAGAACCATTAAAATTTACGTAAAAAATCTCAACCGACAGAAATAATAGCACACGGGACAGAATTTTAACAATCAAAATCAAAATATATAGAGCTTGTAAGTCTAAAGATACAAAATACGACTCGTAAAGTAAGATCCATGCCCTTGCACCCGGCAACCAACAATGCGTAACTACTGTGGTGGTAATGGGAAGATCATGTCGATCATGTCACGAGCTTTCAATTTGGTCTGAAACATAATAGAATTATTAAACTATAATACGAGATTTACCATAATGTATTTTATAGTAAGTGTAGAACAACGTATTATCTGGAAAAATGTTGCTAGATCCCACTAAGAAATTGCTCGAACATTTGAGTTTTATTTTACAAAACGTGGGTCAAAGATTGCTCAAGGGAGTGTGTGTGTGTGTGTAATGACTTAGACACGTCTCCATCTTAATTGCATCCATAAGAGTCACGTCCAATCAGAGAGCTCTCCGATCTGGTCAACTTTCACTACTCTTTTTAATTTATAGGCCTTTTTAGAATTAAAATCAAAAGTCTTTGAATTAACCAAAAAGTCAACTCCGCTCATTAGATGCCGCGAGTAAGGGCAGTGTATATTTATTTGTTAGTCTAATGTTTGTAAATGTGGTTCTTGTTAAAGGGTGACTTTGAATTTTGTTTGTTAAATTCATAACTCACCACCGACGGAATAATTGGACACTACTTCCCGCAAATAGGCCGGTTTGTTTGACTTTTTCTTGCTTGTTTAGGAAAAATGATTAAATTTGAACGAGTGATTCAAAATATATCCACGATGTCACTTGATCATTTTACGTTGTGATTAAAATTTGTTCTAATTTATGTGATTTTCTCTCTCAATCCTATTGGCTTTGTTTGCATTGTCCAGCCTAGTTTAACCCGACACAATTTCAACAGTAGTCTAGAGGATCGACTACGCGTATTCTCATCACACAATCATTTCACTGACGGGAAAATCGTTATTGGTCACATGTAGTTAAATTGTAAAATCGAGTTGTGCGCTTAGCATTTCTATTTTTTTATTAGATGACTTTCTCGTGTTTTGAACTCGACATCTAAGGACGAGCATTTTTGCCGAGATTGTTCAAGTAAAATAACTCAAAATAAATATGACTTTTGTTTTCGGCAATTTAGTGTGGATCGGGTTTGAATTATCTTATTGAGTCCATTACTTTGCATTTTTTATAACAGTCTTAAATAAATAAAAGCAAAATAACTGATCTGGGACAAGTGCTCTAAAAACCAAATTAACAAAAACTTTTTAAATTCATGTTTCAAAAATTATAATTTATGCAAATTTCCGAACATTAAAAAATAAATATTCACAGAAAATTAGATGGTGATTATCACCCATTTGGTATAATATTATTCTTTTATTTTCCTAGGGATTCTCAGCAACCACCAAACAGGAATCATCCCTTCCTGCTCCTTTTACTCTACGTTTCAAAAACCCAGTCGTCTAAGAACAAAGCCCAAATAACTAGCTTCAACCATCTCACGAAAATAATATACAGTCCTCAATCACATGCACAGTCTGACAGTCTAAGCAACCCTAAAGTGTTTGAGGCATAAAATTTTGTTCTACGCAATTATAAATCTATAACAATACCTAAGGTTTCTGTTTCCTCTCTTTACGCTACAATTATCATATACAGTCTTCTTCATCGTCCATCTTTTTGCTGGATTTAATCGTGGAGCGATGGGTTAGGCCACGAAATCTGGCAACAATTGCGCGACAAATCGTTTTCTGTTTTGAATATCGATGTTGTCGAAAGCAGTGGCGGGATGAGGAGTTGGACACTTTATTCCGGCAAACTCGTTTGGTTCGCTGATGTTGATTCGTCCTCCCAAATGGATGGGTTGGTGGCTCGGAAGAAAATTATGGCGGGGGAGCCCGAGAGTGAGGGAGACGCCATTGCCGGAAAAACGAGCCGTGTATTGCTCGTCATTGTATCGGCCTATTTGACTGATTGGAGACTCTACGAATCCGCCTGAAAAATCAGTTTGGTTCATCGGAACTGAGAATTCATCTCGGCTTGGCTTCCCGTCGGCTACTTTCACCGAACTGTTCTTGGGGTTCGATTGAGCTTGCTTTCCGTTGATGAAGTTGGATGAAGAATTCATTATCATTTCGGAGTTCTTTGGTTTTTTAGGACTTGATCCAAGCTCCGACGGCCTGGGGACCCTCAATGCGGATGAGTTTCGAACGTTTCCTCCCATGGAAGATTTAGAGGCTGTGAGTGTAGAAAGTTCGTCTGTAGAATGGGAACTTGGAGGAATATTTTGAATTGGAGGACCTTTTTCTGTCGGATAAATGGAGTTGGAAGGTGAGTTTTCTTTGATTTTGTTGATGGTTTCTGCACAACCAATCTGTTCTTGCTTCTGGGTTTCCTCCGTATACATTTCTTCTACCATTGGCTTCCATAGACGAACTCGTGCGTTTATGAACCAATTAGAAACCTGCATTTTTGGACAAAATCAATACCACTTATTTATAGTAATTTACTTCTACGTAGACTTATTACAAGTTCATGAAAGACGATCTTAATTAGCCAAGGAGAACCGACCTGGCTCCTCGTAAGCCCTGTTTGCTTGGCCAGCATTTGCTTATCCGAATCCTTTGGATACCTAAAACCCACCATTTTCAAACAAATTCAGCACAGATTTTCAGTTTTGAACCCGAGAAATCAAAGTGGTTTTCTCAAAATTTGAGAGAAAAGATCTTACGGGTGGAGAAAATGTTCGAAAAGCCAAGCGCGAAGGACAGAGACAGAGCGTTCAGGTAGGCCTCTCTGGGGTCTCCAAGCGTTCTGCTGGATCATTCCCAGTTGCTGAAGAGCTCTTTGCTGTCCAAGCTGATGATTCACAAATTTCAGCCTCGAACTACCTATCTTACCCCCCGCATTATCTTCTTCCCCTAAACTCTTGTTTGCTGCCCTAATTTGGCCTGTAATTGTGTCTTTCAAGCACCGGAATTGCTTCGAAATTGTTTTGAGAGCAAGTGATGTGTACGATCTTGCCGAACCCATTCCAGTCGCTTGTTTGAACGACGATATCACGATCTGCATCTGATGATGGTATTGTCTGTACTTTTGCTCGACCTTCATAATTCAAAATTCAAATATAGAAATTTCCATTTACAGTTATTTTCTACGAAAACCGATTGATAAATAACTTTTTCTATCAACTGTTTATCGTTTCTCATTTATGCGACGATCTATAAAACATTTATGCAGTAAATATAACTTACTAGGTCAAATTCTATAATTGTACCTCATCAAGCATACTGATAAGCTTTGCTTTCTTTATCTGAATGTCCTGTCTCTCTGCTGTTGAAAGCTCTGGACTGTCCTTGCGAGCTTCTTCAGCTCCGTCTGAGCCATTTTCGGTTGCCGTCATAGATGGCTCTTCGGTGAGCTTTGTGCCGTTAGGTTTTCTCGGTAATTCATTCTTAGTTTCATCGGTGCCTAGATTGACGACTTCTTCGAGGAGATCTTGGGCCGCTTTCAAGTACTTTGAGCACAGCAACACACCATGTACACCTGAAACGTAGTTCGTATTACCGGAAATCCGAATTCCCTCGCCGAAAACTGCGTGTTGAGCTGGGGATGAGGTTTCTCGTCCGGTTCGTTGAGACCCATAACCATAACCGGGCTGCTGAGAGGAGAGGCTGAGGGAAAGTCCTTGTGTGGTGCGTTGAGATTCACGCGCGCCTGGGGAGTTGATCGGATTCAAGTGATTGAATTTGGCTTGGGGGACGAGTCCATGCGAGGCGGACAAATGGTGGGGATGGGTGGGCTGAGAATTAGGTTCTTTTGAAGCAGGGGAAAGAGAAACCGGCAAAGGAATCCCGGCGAATTGCGGGGATTTGGATGTGGGCGCGTGGTGAAGATTCTGAGAAGTCAGAGAATTTCCGGCACCAGAATTGAAGAATGCAATGTTGGTCGGAGGCGGCGTAAGGGAATCAGAGAACTGTACGTAGCCAGGATTCATGAGTGCTAGCGTCTGTAATCCATCTGGAGCTTGGATTTCTGGATTACCCTGAAAGTACGTCGCCATTGATTGTGATTCGGATAAAGATAGGTGGTCGGAATCTTCGCAATTATGAAAAGAAGCAGCTTCACATCGCAGTACCTCAATGATCAGATCCAAACACCATCCTTCTCTCGATTTTCTCTGTCTACACTTTTTACTGTCTCTATCAACCCATGATACCTGCTTCGGGATTGGTGGAGATTTCGCAGTTCTTCGAGTCAGAAACAATTGATGAAACAAACAGGAAGACAACAACCTTTGAATTTCAAAAGAAGAAAGAGATTTGGAAATTTCCTCATCTTTCTCTCTCTAGAAATCAAAAACTTTTCTTTACCGACAGCATTATATATAGAGAGAGGAGATAGTAACCAGGGGGGAAGAAGAAAGTGATGGCAGCAGAGACGGAGATAGTAGAGACCAGAGAGAGAAGAAAAGCGATATAAAGTAATAGTAAAGTAAGAGAGTTTGAGTACCTGTAGAGACTGAAATCTGAGTTTGCAACTGCACGTGTTTGATAATAATCTGAAATGGAGGAAGAATTTGAATAACAACGACACCAAAAGCTAGGGGAAGTTAGAGAGAGAAAGAGATAGAAGTTAGAGAGAGTATAAAAATGAAGGGATAGATAGAAGAACATAAACAAAACCCACCTGTATGATCTAAGCCTTAACAGTCTCTTCAATCCGTAGCGATAAATGATAAGGCAGAAGGAAAGGCACTGTCATACACAATTCTCTGCAACTCTCGAATCCTTTGAAAAGTAAAAATACGAATAAAGGGGAGAGAGAGAGAGAGAGAGGATGGCAAAGTCTTGAGAAAAAGATACCCTTCTTTTTCATTCGTCTTATTATCCCTTCATATATTACGAATTTCTCGATGTATATTATATTATCAAAAATAATGCGGGTCCCTTCATTTAAATATTTAATTTCCATTCTCTTTAAAGCTCACGTTTTGATTTTAATATTTAATTTAATTTTTATTTTTATTTTTTTTAGGGTAAGCAATTAAAGTGAAAAGAATGAACAAAACCAACCACCTACAACACCTAATTTTATTGGGAAGTATGTGTTTATAAATATTTATTTACATTTTAAAAAGTGTCATTTAGGAAAGCCTTATTTAACTATTTCTAATATATAGATTTAAATGTAAGTGAATTTAGATCTACCCATGGAGCCTAATTACAATTCTTAATTGTTCATGTTGTTAGAGTAACTAGGGTTTTTATGAGAAACGCGAAAGATTAGTGAATTTTTCACGTATGTCTTGTTTTTTCATCTTTTTATTTTAGTTTTCTTGGACTTTGTTTTCTTCAAATTAGGACTTAAATCCTAAAATATCCCAAAATTAATTAAATCGCTAATTGGAGTCTAGTGTGGCTAAAAGAAATCTATTAATCACGTAGAAAGGTGGGGCTATTTTACACTTAATATATTAAGTAGATTAGAGTAAACATTAATCCCTTAGACGCAATAATTGTACTCTTACTTTATTGAATGCTTATTTCTTTATCCCTTTATGTATCTACTCAAACCCATAATCATCTTATAAGTTAAACAGGCTTCATCTTATAATTGTGTATTTAATTATCAAACTAATTATATAAAATGATCATCTTACCTATTATAGTAAAATTATGAATAAAAGATCTTTGTGGTCTCTAATCCTTGGAGAATCGATAATTTCATTTAAGGTTCGTCGAGGTAGCCATGAATGATATAATTAATTTTCAACGAGTGACTCTAATGTCGAATAAACTTGCACTAAATTAGTTTGTGTTGGGTCGTGATGACTTCGGGAGGTTTTTGCGTAGCGAATTTTGTAATTGAGATGCTAGGGAAGGTTATCTTCTAAGTCAAAACACGATGAAAATCAATATGTATAGTATAATTAATCTCACTGTTGTTACTTACCTTGCAATTAACGAGAAAAACGAAGAGGAAAAGCAATTAACTTATTCGAGGAAAAAAGAAAACAAGTGGTTTGTTCATCATTAAATAGAAATGGTTTTTCCAGGGACCACGTCGACCTACCTCAAATTTAGGTTGTCTACTTTCAATGTGTGGTTTTGAATGAAATTATCATAAAATTAAGGTCTTCTAACAATTAGTATATGAACATGCACCTGTACGTTCCAATAGCAGCTGCCCTATTTAATTGCCCGATTTCAATTATTAGTCATCTGTCTCTCTCTATCCATATGTTTCGACATAGTTATCGTAGGATAACTTTCTGATTGCTGCTTGTCTACTTCAGTCTCAGTCTATCTGAATATTATAATTATATTTTCTTGGAAAATGATTTTCTCAGTAAGAAACCCTCCGAAAGTTGCGACTTCTTGCATGAATTTGTCAGAGAAAGGAAGGATTAATAAAAGATGAATGATACAACAACAAAATTATATTTTATTCTATATGATAGAATGGTAGAGTGTTATAACACTATTCTAATACGTATCTCTAAGTGTTATAACATTACTCTATGATGATAGAATGGTACGGTTAAGGGATCCAAATTCTATCTCGACCGAACCCAAAAGCTCATTGGATGATATAATTAAAAAAAAACATAAATTATGTATATTTTCATAAATTTAAGGTGAAAACGAAGAAAACCTACAGATGGGTTTTATTTATTTTATAGTTTTGATGTAGAATTTCTGTTTATTAAGTAATGTATACAAACACTATGATTTTGTTTTTTATAAAGATTTTTCACGTGAATCTCTTTCATTTCATTTTGGCAGTGAAACTAATCTTCTTGTGCTCTCTAAGCACGTAAGTTTGTCCATGATGGACCCATAAACTCTATATACTTGGTAAGCTTATACATGTGTGTGTGTGTGTGTTTAAACTTTAAAGCATGTGGGGGATTGAAGATGTAGATATTGGGGATATGACTATTTGAAAAGGAAAAAGCTTTTCCTTTTAGTTGTCATAAACAATGATGAAAGTTAGTTCATGGTAATCAACTCTCCAAAGGGGGCCACCTTCCACAATTTTCATCAAATAAGATGAACCTACCCAATCCATTTAGGTTTCTTTCTTTTCTACGTAACAAAAAAAAATAATTAAAAAATTGAACTCTAGAAGCTGAGTTTTAATTCTTTAATTAAATTTAATTATCTATTAAGTATACTTGATTTAGAAGCAAATAAATTAAATTTCTCTTCACTGTAAGGCGTAGAGATGAGGTATAAGCATTATGGCTTACAATCATCTTTCTATTCAAACGCGTTGACCACCAGCTCATTTAATGTTTCTGCTTTCTTTCTCTCTCAGGGGCTCAGCGATTCCTCCGTAACAATGTGAAGCTTTGATTTTTTTTTCTCTATTATTTATTTTCTGAAAATATAATACAACGTGTTTAAATTAGGCCCTTTAATTAATTATTCTAAAATTATTTCAAGACAATAATGTGCCAAAAAAAAAAAAGAAAATGATTCAAGTGTAATAACTTAGGTTAATTTTTTTATTAGAAATAAATAAAAATTGTAATTTAACTAAGTTGGATTAATTAATTAAACCGCAGAATTGGCATTTTGTTTCTATAGTTATTATTTTCAGAATTAATTACCTATTTTTTCACTTACTTTAAATGACTATTTATGACGTCATTACTTCACGAGAGTGAGGGCCGAAAAGTCCGATGAGAACGTGGTAGTCACGCGCAATGTCTGCGCGAAAGAACGGAGCACCGACTATGTTTGGTGCGTCAACGCCAAGCTGTGGCTACAAACCCACTCGCACCACACGCGTCGACCCCACGGCTTCCATCACTGATTCGCCTCTGGGTCCCACTCTCCCAATCAAGAGTCTCTTTGATTTTTTAAGGCGTGTCATTCCATAAAATTGACTGGGTCCCACTACGACCAATCAGACTCAGAGTGGAGGCAACCGCCTTTTTTTAATGCGTTTATTTTCTTGCCGATCCCACCCTGTCCTTCTTTGTTGGTTGTTTTGCCACGTGTCGACATCTTCTGCTTCTAGTTGAACAACCCGCTGTGTCTGGTTTCTTAGCTATAAAATTCATATTTGACATTATCAAATATTTGAATTTTATTTTAAAATATAATATATTTTGTTATAATAATTTTTTATTTATTTTTGTTTTTCATCTCGTTTTACAAGTAATTTAAAAACAATATAATAAAATATTTTCATATAATTTATTATTTTATTTTAATCATCATAATTTTATTTTATCTTTAAAATGTGATAATTTTTATTTTTATATTAAGTAAGTACTTTTTTTATCGATTTTTATTTTTATTATATATTTATAGATTAATTAATTTATGAAATATTATATTCTTATAACATTTTATGTTATCAAAGTTTTTTATTTTATTAGTTTTTGAGCTTAAGCCATTCAAGACACTTCATCTATTTAATGATTCACTTCATTAGCTTGACATGTTCGCTGCAACACTTTCGGAGAAGTTTGACTCTTTATTGCATTGTAATAACACGTATTATAGGTGTTATATATCTAGCATTAATAACTACGGAAAGCGAAACATATAATTTTTCTTAATTTATTGCAATGACATGTATCATATATTTGACTTATTGTTTGTAATATTTACGAAGAATCAAGGTTTTTTTTAGTTAAGTTTTTACAACATTTTTAGAAAATGTCATATTAACCATTTAAATTAAAAAATCATTTAAAAAAAAATTAATTTATCAAATAGCTGTGATTATTTTAAAAAATACAAGTAACAATTATAATGAAAAAAGCTACACAAATACCAAACTGATCCATATTAGTTGAGTATCGTTAAGAGGAACTACAAAATTGTCTCTCTCATTTTAAAACAAAGTAATTCTTACTTTAAGTTGGTTTATTTTTTTTTAACTAATGGCCACAAAATTACACATAAAACAAGTTGACTCCAATAATTATTATTAACTCGTGGCTTACAACTAGCTAGATGAACTAATCTAGTTTTGCTAATGCCAAACTTCTAATTAAATCCGGTGTTGGGTACCTGTGTTCAACTAGGCCAGTGAGATTAATCATCGGGGTTCCAAAACTAATGGATTTGTTATCAAGATTTACGAATGGATTTATAACTCATTGCTCAAATGTTTTGATTATTTTTTTGTTACTAACTTGGATTAGTGGCTCGTGAACATACTCGCTAAAGAACACTGGAAAATAAGTAACCACTACTAACAAGGAGACCAAAACAAAACAAACGGGACCAAAAGTCTTGAGACAATGCATTTCTTGGTCAAGGCATAAGGGGCGAGGGAGAAGGAGAGAGAGTTGACAATTAATTTAAAATCTTATGGTTAAGAATTATCAAGTCCATAGTAGACAATTTAATTTAATTTAATCAAAAAAAATTTGGACCATTAAATTTGTAATTAATGACTTAAATTATCTCAATTATAATATAAATTTACAAAAATAAAAAAGAAATTTTAAATTATTAAATAGCTAAGGATTTTAATTTTCACCAAATATTTACCTTAAGAATTTTCTAATCTTCAACAAATTTAATGTCAAAGTAAAAGGTTATTTATTTGAAAAATAATAATCAACAATCAAAACATTAATATAATTTATATTAAGATTTTACAGTGTCATACTAAATAAAATAAGGAAATTGAGTCATGATGCTAATTAAAATTGAAAAAGCATTAAAAAAAAAGTTGTTACAAAGTCAATTTAAGAGTGAAATCTTTGGTCAATCAGTTAACCCAACACTTAAATGAACTTTTACTTCTAAAAATAATAATTTAACTACTCGGAAAAAGAATACCAAAACAGGTAAATTTATAATGATAAATTTGAAGCAAAAAATCAAGAGAACCACAAAAATAGTAACCAACGAGAGACAAATGTCCTCTATAATGTCGGGCAAGGTAAAGCAGATACCACAAACTTAACAAGAGTAAATTTATTAGATTTAATTGTAGGGTAAGGGAGTGTCCATCTCTTTTTGTTAGGCCCGAAATGCAAGTGCATGGACATCTAATTAAATCTCAACCAGTCCAGAAATTTTAGAACCCTAGATCAATCCCTTCCCTTCCTCTTTTTTCTCCTAGAGAACAAGAAATGGGAAGAAAAGGACGCTTATGTTGTCAAGTAGAGGCTGCAGATTTGTTCTTAGAATCATTATTGTTGTTATCTTTTTTCTATTCAATCTGAGTAATGGCAGGATGGGCTTTTTTAGTAATTTTTCGATGATGGGGTACTTTTTTGTTGTACGTGTAATTAATCACAAATCAATACCAGCCAAGTGAGATTATTTATGATGAGAGAAACCCAAAACCAAGTATTGTTCTTAGAGCTTTTTTTTTTCAGGTGGGATAGAGTCATAGGTTTATCCTAATTCTTCATTGAAGAGAGACGTTGTTTCTTGAGCATTTCTTTATCTGTATTTCTAATTTCAGGACAAATTTTGATTTTTTTTTGTGACTCTAGTTTCTATTCCATAGAAAATGATTTTCATATGACCAGGTACAAATTATTCTAATTTTTGAATAATATAATGTTCTTGAAATTTCAGCAACATTTGGCTTATATATATGCAAAATTCACCACATACAAAAGCACAGTTTCCTCTGAAGTCTATTTAGCTTCCACTTCTTTTGAAGTGGAGAAACCTTGTGCTTTGGCTCTTGTTCTCTTCTTTTTCTTAAGGTTTTTTAATCTATGGAGTCTGAGAATGCTAAGCTTTCGGCTTTCTGGGAAAGGCTCAAGACCTTACCTAAGAATGTGGCCATTCGGGTAAAGAAGCTCGGACAAGATGATCCAAGGCGGATCACTCACTCACTTAAAGTTGGATTAGCCCTCACATTGGTTTCTTCTTTCTACTATTGTAGACCTATTTATGATAATTTTGAGGAATCCGGAATGTGGGCTGTGATCACAGTTGTCGTGGTCATGGAATTCACAGTTGGTACGTAGCTACTAACTAATATGGGTTGGCACTTCAGCAAACTAAGTTTCTAATAACACAATAATGTGTCGAATTCTGTCATGATCCTAAGTTTAAAGAAACGTTTCTCTAAGCAATCTGGAGGCTAACTCTTTTAAATTAGGTGGAACACTAAGCAAAGGACTTAATAGGGGATTTGGAACATTGCTAGCTGGTGGTTTAGGAGTCGGAGCTGAATATTTGGCCAGTCTCTCTGGAGATAAAGCAGAGCCAATTCTACTTGGAGTTTTTGTTTTCCTGCTAGGTAATCCTCTATTGAATCATAATAGTTCTAATAGCAATTTTTCTGTGGGTTCACATAATTAACTTGTGATTATTGTTTGTAGCTGCTGCCGCAACGTTCTCCAGATTTTTTCCAGGGATCAAAGCAAAATATGACTATGGAGTTTTGATATTTATTTTAACCTTCAGTATGGTGGTGGTTTCTGGTTATCAAGCTGATAAAATGTTGGAGATGGCAAGTGAAAGGATACTAACCATTTTGATAGGTGGAGCAATCTGCTTATTGGTCACCATTTTAGTTTGCCCAGTATGGGCTGGTGAAGCTCTTCATAACTCTGTTGCTTCAAATATAGACAAGTTAGCAAGCTATCTCGAAGGTAATAAATTCAGTAAATGAAATCAAAATTAAAATGGTTTGATTTTTGAATCGAATTGGATTGAAAATTGGACATCAACAGGATTTGGAAGTGAATTTTTAGGAAGTTCAGGAGATGAAGTTGAGGGGCAGAATGACAAGTCATTCCGTCAAGGGTTTAAAACTGTCCTTCATTCAACGAGCTTGGAAGAATCCTTGGTGAGTAAAGTTGTTCTTAATTTTTTCAACAATATCTCATTCCTCTTTTTATCCTCATCTATCATTGACCAACTTTAAGCCACTGATTTCAATTCAAATAATTTAAATTAATGTAACAACACTGAAAAAATAATTTAAGTTGATGCTATTAATTTTGAAATCCATAATATTAAATCAACTAAAAATAGACAAAACAAATCATTATGGTAAACCACCTGAAGTAGAAGGTATTTATTTATATTGGAAAACAACTAGTAAAAATATCTAGAACTCTTGACAAAAAAGGGCAAAAAATGAACAATTTTTTTTCATATACTTCATATTTACAAGAAAATAATTCGGAAAGAGGCAACTGAGAATATATATATATGGAAGTACGTAAGACTAAGCAAACCCTCATATATAGAGTTGAGCTGCAGGCAACTTTTAGTAGGTGGGAACCCAGACACGGCAAATTCAGGTTCAGACATCCATGGAAACAGTACTTGAAGATTGGAGGAAGTACAGGACAATGTGCTTACCAAATTCAAGCTCTTGACCGCTACGTTAGTTCTCAAATCCAGGTACTTAGTCATCTCCCTTCCACTCCTTTTTGCTAAGCACAACTTCCTGTGAAAAGAACTGGTTTTAGTATGTATCAGAAGCCAGCATCTGTTTTTTCTCGTAGTTTCTATGTTCTTGTATTCAATTTAGGGGGAAAAGCTAGAACACAAAACCATCAAATACATTAATTTAATGCAATATATCGTAATATCTAAATGAAGGTTCCTCAAGAATTTCAAAGAATGATTCAACAATCATGCATAAAGATAAGTTTGGAGTCAGCAAAGGCACTAAAAGCACTGGCCTCGGCTGTTAAAGATATGACAGATCCATCCACTGCCAATTCCCATCTGGAAAATGCTAGAAGCTCAATCATTGACTTGAAAAATTCATTCAAAGCTGGTCCTATTGATCACACAGAGATCCTGGAAATTATACCAGCTGCATCAATGGCTTTAATATTAGTGGAGATAGTTAAATGTGTGGAAGAGATTTCAATATCAGTCAAAGAACTTTCTCTGCTAGAAGGCTTTACAAGCCTACGGCAGAATGTGTCTTCTGCAAAGCCTCGATTTCTTCATAGAGGAAGCATAAGACCTGTCCCAGATACAGACGTTTCTGAACACGTGATTGAAGTTGGAGACGAAGAACAGAAAGTTTCACCAGAGAATGAGAATCCAGAGTAACCAACGGCAGGCCAAACTAGTTCTTGGTTAGAAAATTAAACGGTACTATTGTTGTATTTAGTTAAAATACATAGTGCTTCACTTTTGAGATTTTGGAAAGTTTGAAATGAGTCCAACTTTCACCGAGGATAGAAGTTTTATAGTATGAGAAGATAAACCAAATAGTGAAGCTATTATGCAAAAATCATCTGATTTCTGAAATATAGACAAGAGAACATTTAATTATACTTCGACTTTCATTTAATACTCCAGAATCCAGATGAAAGAACATAGAAAGAAGATCTGCTTATGGATAATCAATAAAAGATGATTTACTAATTTCAATGGAAAGACTGTCTAGAATACACTGCTATTTATCCTGTACCAAGTAGTGCACTGTGCTTTTTTGCTGTCCTCTTTTTATAGAGTCCAATTTTTAGTCCAATCATGAGACGAGTCCATTGCAGAGGCTTATCTCTCCTTCTCTTTCATACACTTGAATACATATCGCAAAACAATCAGCGAATAGCAGAGGGTGAAAATTTTAACTGTTCTGAATTTTAAAGTGAAACTAGCTCTTTAACTGCAACAAGCTCTTCTAGCAAGACAAAGGACATCGACCAAATAGTAAGAAAAAACTCATCTTGTCCTCATGAGCAGAACGATTCAGACAAGCTCTCGCTGTTGAGTACCGTAAAAATTAAAAACGAAAATTCGTTCACAGTAGAGAACTACTTGCACTCGCCGCACCTTTTCCAAAATCGAGTTTCTGCATCCAGTGAAATATAAATTGTTTAGAAAAACATGTTATAGAAGCAAAGAAAACAATATCAAAGTTCTCAAAAAATAAATACTACGAGATTATCGATTTCGGAAATCGCAATATAAAGAGCTAACCGTGGAAATGATAATGGCGATTGTCACCAGGCTTTTGGTAAAGCTTTCCGCGAAACATTCCACTTAGCACAACCATAAAAACAGCATGAAAAGATGAGATTGAGACGAACTGATAGTGATCGAATACAACATCCAACAGGTAGAGAGTAGAAGTTGAAGAGCGAACCATGGAGACGATCGGAAAGAGTTCCGGATGGATGGGCAATGGGGCTTTGCGCTCCATAAATGATAAAACTACTCCTCGGCCCGAATACGATAGTTGGATTAGAAACGGGCTTGTCAGAATGTGAATATATATATATATATATATATATATATATAGGCCTAATTTGGGCCGTCAAGGGCCAAATGTTACACAGATCCTCACTTTGCCTACAAATCATTCTATGATAGCTAAAACTGCTTATCTTAGTATTATTTAGATTTTATATTTTATTTACGATCATAATTCATAAGTAGTCTGTTTTATCGTCAACACCCAATGTAGAGATGATAGATGGCTTTGCATGTGATTTCATGCAACTTGGATTGAGGCAATCAAAGTTGGACACAAGTCTGTTTTTTACTCGTAAAATTTCTTTTTTTTCAAAAAGAAAATTCTTCGTCTGATAAAATGGAAACCACTTAATTTGGTGGATGATTTCAAGTTGATAACAAAACAAACAAGAAAAATTAGGTCACATCATTATATGTTGTACAATCATAAAATCCTCGCCATGGTAATCTTCTTCAAAAGTCAAAGTCAATTTTTAGTTGGGATAAGACTAAAAATATTGGTGATGGGTATGATATGGAATCTTCATTTTCTTTTGTTGTTTTCGCCTTTTCGTTAAAAAGGCAATGCAGGTGTCTCGTTGATATTTGGAATTATTTTTGTGTGAGCTTTTCTTATCTTTGAGACCCTTGCTTTTTCTTCTCTCTTTTTTCTTTCTCCAATATTCTAGCAACTTGCATGTCACGCACTCGAGAACTTCTCTTTTTAATATATTATTATATTAATTATTTACTCTTCTTTAGACCTCACCCATTAGTCGAGCTTTTAGTAGTAATTTGTATTTGACCAATAACGATAAATCTAGCCTAAGCTCTACGTGTTGATTATTTTGTCGGAGTGAATTGTCCCGAGCCAATGGTTTGCGCTACCATTAAGCCATTGACTATTGGGCAAATGGTGTAAATATAATGTACATCGTAACAAATGTTTTTGAGGAGAAAAAAAACTATTATATCGTTCCTATTGCCTTCTTCATTGATAAAAATTGGGTGTATCTTTACCTACTCTAAAAATTGAGTGTACTAAAAAAAAACACCGAATTGCCAAACATGTATATGATTAGATTTGCTTATCATTTACCTACTCTATATGAGAATATATATATCTAAACATCAAAATGGAAGGACTTTCAAAGCACAGTTTGGTCAAGTTTTGTTACGATTTTGTTCTAAAATTTTTTGGTTAATTTTGAGTTGGATTTTTGAACTTTGACTTAGCTTTGAAGATGGTTTTAGGTATGGATCGAGATTTTTGGGTTGAGTTTTAACCGGTTTGGATAGAATTTTTAACTCACTATTCAGTTCGATTTTCACTGTTTGTGACCTCCAAAACCGTAAACTGTGGACTGTTACTCGCAATTCAGAAATTGTCGAACCGAGGCCAGCTCATTTTATGGGTAGAACGGTTAGGTTGTCAACGTCTCTACTGCTTCTAATACCAAATTTTCTGTTTTGAATTTCAGTCGCACAACTTTGTTTTTATAGTTAACTTACAAATGCGTTATACTGAATATGGTAGAAAATTCAACTTATAAATATTCATTTTTTATTATCTCTAGCAACATGGAGCGTGCACTCCAATTGATATAAGTTGTATCTTCGTTAGAACTTTTTTGTCTTCACATTGTCAACTGTTACAATATTTTCTTTTTTGGACCTATCGACAAATAGAATTATTAATAATCATGATTGTATTTTATCAATATAAGGGTTGCATGAATATGTACAGAATGCACTAAGCAAATTATTTTATGATTGACTCAATTAACAAATAAAGAAATAAATAAAATCTAATCTAATAATATATTCTTATAAATTATATTTCACAACTAATCACTCGATCAACTCTTTAATTTTTATTAGGACCCAACGTTTCCATTGATCACACTTTCAGTTGGACTCGACTTTCATACCAAACTTTGAATCAAAATGTGCACGATTTTGTTTATAATATTAATCTAAAACACGTTGTAATAAATAGGGAGAAAAACTTTTTTTATAAACCATTCACTTTTTATTTTGTTAAATATTGTGAAATTGTGCAACTTCACTACTATAAGTTGGACCCTCATAAGAGAGACTTCTTGCCTTTAAATGTTGGGCTGGCACATCGGTTAAACCCGCTATTCAAGCAGATTTTGCTTACCCCTTGAAAAAAGTAATTCTAACATCCCGTATTTTTGTGGTATCGATTTTTGAGTTGTCGGTGCGATAATCAGCAGGATTCGGGTCAGAATATAGAGCAAAAAATTTGTGAGGTTAGGTGGGAGATTAATTCAAGGCTAATGAGCAAGAAAAGTTGGTAGAATTCTTGCCGAACGTGACCCAAATGATAGTGTAACTGAATGGTTAAAGTGTAAGGTTAAAATGGTAATTTGAATTAATTATATTAATAATATATTTATTATTAGTGAAGAAAAAGGGAAGAAGAAGTCTTCCCCTCCTTCGTTCATTAACCGAGAGGAAGAGAGAATGGAAGGAAAACACTCCCGCAGCAATCCCTCCTTCCGGCGACGTTCAACCAACGATGATTTCCATTTTCTGCTCTATTTTAACGGTAAGGTAGATTTTTAGTGATTTATGATTTAGTTTTGGTTAACGGAAGAGTTGATGAGAAATTTAATGGATAGGAAATTAGAGTTTTAGGGTTGGAGAGTTCGTTAGAGTTATTATCGATCGTTGTAGAATTGTTGATGATAAATGTGATAGATTGATGAGAAATGTGCTGAGTTTTGCTGAAAGGCCGAGGATGGGGGATTTTAGTTCATAAGGCCTATTCTGTTTTCGGATTTCCGCCTTAGCTGCGGTTAATGGTTTTAAATTATATTTTGGTATGTTAAACTAGGTTATGATTGAAACGTTTGGCCTTTGGAATCGAGTGATTTCGATGACGGACGCAAAAGTTATGCACATTGGAAGTTTAAGCTGGCTTTGAGCCGAGTTGAGTTAGTGAGCGATTTTGGCGAGTTTGTGAAGTGTTGTGCTAGTGTGGTGATTTTAGTGCGTGAGTAGAATAGTGGGATGAGTTTTGACGGGAAAACGGTTTTGTTGTAGGTGGAGCAGGTTTCTGGTGAAACGAGCACCACGGAAAGCTAGGACGCCAGGTAAGTAGTGTATGCATGTGTTTTACCCAAGAAGGCCTACATCGTGGAACGTTGGGATTTATGTGGTTTGATTGTGATGTGCGTGCGTATTGTTTGACATGCATCATGTTTTGAAAAGAGAACGAAAATGAATTTGAACATGATTTTATGTGCAGATGTGAAGTGTGATGTGCGGCGGTGAGAACGATGTGTGTGTGGGCAGCTATGACCCTGTTGCTGGAAGAATCGGGACGGTGGCGACGTGCCAGGGGGTGGTGTGGCGAGTGCGTCCAGCGTTATCCTGGGGTGGCTGCTGCGGTATGTGTGCGGTGATGGGCAACTATGGCCCTGTTGCTGGAGAAACTGGTACGGTAGCGACGTGTTAGGAGGTGATGTGGCGAGTGCGTCAAGCCTCACCCTGAAATGGTTGCGGTGTGTGGAGTGACGCATGGGTATGGTTTGAGGGCCTCGTTGCTGGAGAAACCGTGATAATGGCGATGTGCCAGGGTGTGAGGTGACGAGAGATAGTCCAGCCTCACCATGGTGCGGCTGTACCACGTGACACAGGTTGTGGCAACACGAACGAGAATGTAGAAACTGCATGTGATAGGATTGCATTGGTATTCCGTGGTGTAGGCGCAGAGATTTCAGCGGGTGAGTTACGAAAGCCCAGGCAGGATAAGTAAGCAGTTGGAGGCGTGCTACCATGTGCCGTCAGGTGGAGTTCGTCAAGGCGACCCGACCCATAGAGCGAGCCTAGATGGTAGTTCTTTTGGGTTGTATTTTGTGAGGTATAAGTCAAGTGTATAGATTTTGAGGATATAGGTTTGTTTGGCACGATTATAGTCGGGATTGATGTAAGGTTGTGTTTTGTTTAAACTACTTGAAGAAATGTTGTCTTAAAAATACAGGTCTTTACATCATGGTTTAATCGTGAAATTTTTCGTCGTTCGTTTTCTTTCGAACTGGCGTTATTTTTATACTGATGGTGCAAAGTATCGACCGAAATCTATAAGTGTCGACCGGTCGGTGTAAAATGGAATGTGAGTGTCGACCGCGGGGTTCGACCTGTGCAGGCAGAGAAAAATGAAGTGTCGATCGGCGACTGTGGGTGTCGACCAAGTAAAATCAATGAGAGTGTCAACCGCGGGAGTCGACCTGTGCGGGCAGAGAAAAATGAAGTACTAACCGGTGACTGTGGGTGTCGACCGGTTGGTGCAAAATCAGTGGAAGTGTCGAACGCAAAGATCGACCGGAGAGGGTAGAGAGAATTAAGGTGTCGATCGGCGTTTACAGGTGTCGACCGGTACCTCTTTTTCTTTCGAATGTTTTAAAAAGTGAAGTGTCATTTAACCCGATTTTTGATTGAGTCTTCCGCTGTAACAAGTCTAAACGTTTTCAAAGAGTGATGATTTGATTCCAGGAACAAAAATTTTAAATTTTATACGAATTCTGTCGAGTTGAGTAGCAAATGTACGGTTGGCAACCTGGGTCTGGGGACGACTCGAGAGCGCTACAGGGGTGGTAATAGCGAAGTGCGAGCCAGATACCGTGTGAATTTTCAGGGTGCTACAATTTCTTTTCCAAATTGTTTTCATAAATCATGTCAAATGCATGTATCTGTCTATTGTTCAACAAAGAAATTGCAACAATAAATATTGTTAGTTAATTATACACAGAGATAGCACTATATACACGCGTTAATTATAGGATAAATATTTATAATTGGTAGCCACATTTTTAAGAGGCCCACTTTTGGTATGTATTTGTAACCTGAATGGAGGGAAAGGGGTGAAAAATGACTTATCAAACACGGCACGGACAAGTGTTTCTTCATAGCTTTCGTCTACTGTTCTTCTGTCACGCAACATTCCAAGCAAATTCACGTATTTCCACCTCTTCTATTTAATGTCCGTAAATATTGGTTTACATCATTCCTAATATTACTTCCTTTTTATATTTTTATTTTATTATTTTTAACCCTCCATAGATTTGTATTTATGAACTATATTGTAAAATTAAATAACATATATATTTTTTATTTAAATTGTTTGAAAATTGTCAAATTAAGAATGACTATTTATTTACGTCCACTTTGCTGCTTTTTGTACCGTCTTTGAAACCCAACTTTTGTTTTCTTTTTAAAAAAAAAAAAATTAAGAACCAGTAATTATAGTGGAACCTAATCTTAATATAACCACGCAAACTCTTTGTAGATAAACTCCATTTTCAAAACCTAATTATCCACACTTTAGGACCTGAATTAAAAGCCAAAAAACAAGACACTTTTATCATAATTTAGAGACATTTCGAAAAATCAAGGGTTCGGGTAATTGTCCATTTAATTGTGGAATGACTTAATTAGAATGGACTAATATAGTCGTAATATTATAAATGATTCATATAAGTAGGCATTCATTATTATTATTATTATTATTTATTTATTTGTTTTTGGATTTCTTAATTCCCTCTCGTTCTGACTACCAACAAAAAGCTAAGCAAAAGATTTGAGACCCCATGGATTTATCTGAGTTTTAAAATTCTTTATGAGAAGTCATATTTCACCGCCAAAGCTTTAATATTATTTTATAAAACATTAATGTTGTCATTTATTAATCCCGATAATAAGTATTAAGCATATATGTATACGTGGCTCCCACCTATGTCTTTGTGCTTTGTGCATGAGAGGCCAATGATTTGCCTTTTGGGTCGCATATATTATATTAAATAAATAAATAGTATATATTTATTGTCTTCTCTCTTCCAAATGCTTTACAACTAATTAGAATGGGTTATGGCAATAAAACATTGATTTACTTTGAAATCCAATCAAACCAACCAAATTTAATTTCATTATGCTCATTCAATGAACTCAGTCATTCTTGGCGACCAAGTTTCTCTCTCTTTTCTTTAATAATAATTTGGAATTTAAAATTGGTTTATTGAGAATATTTACACTTAATTAGGAAAACTTGTGTTTGTAATAACGTTTAACTTGAAAACCATAAATGATAATTCATCTTTGACAGGCTGTCAAAATGAAACTTTCAAGATAACTACTTATTTATAAGAATAATATGATAATTATTCTATTCTATTTAAATAATTATTGATGTAATTAATATAATTAATTATAAATATTTAATTTATAATATTAATTATTATTTGATATATCAATGAATATTTTAAGATAAAAAAATAAAAAAATTAATTTATGATATTTTTAGATAGTCTTAATTGATTTTTTTTTTTTTGTTATCATAAAATTTTATAAGGTTAATGACCTCACGATGGACTTGTATAGTAGAAAGAGAGCTCCTACAAATAAAATAATTAATTTAGTCTACTTGCATGAACTGCATTATTATTATTTAATTATTTTCCAAATAATTAACTAAACCTTTAATAATAATAATGGTAAAATTCAATTTAAATTTATTTTTTTAGATACTTAAAGTAAAATTTAAAATAATTCAAATATTAAATTATAAAAAAAAACAATTTAAACATTGTCGGTTGATAGGTTACTGTAGACCGACCGACTAAATTATCCAGTGCTTACGTGGCACTGGATGACCAGTATAATCGATTGGTCCAACGTACAATCAATGCCTGTGATCAATTATTGATCATGGGCTGTGACCTTTAATGAGAACGGTCGACCGTTCTCCTCTTCTATTTAAGGAGAGATTCTCAATTTTACTCCACGGCTCTCAAAACTCTAAAACCTCTCAACTATTTTCTTGTTCCGGGAAAATTTTTCTTTGTTAACCAGTCAAAATTTCTCTTTATCACTTAACGACGACGATGGATTCTGATTCAAGTAGATTGGTAGATTTAGACGAGACATCAATTGGTAATGCCGATATGAATTGGTATTCGTACACAACGCCTGTATATGGTGATTTATGAGCATTCGATTACTTAGATGCAAATGAAGAAATGAAGATGCATTCAACCTCTAAAACTCTAGACGATGAGCTTCGACCAACGATCGACTCGGATGATGATGAAGTGGAAAACATACCGGTAAGAGAACAAATCTCAATGGAATTTTTTTGGGTAAATATAGTTCTTTAAACGAAATTAGAGAAGAAATAATCAAATATTATTTGAAAAATTGGTTATGGTATAAAATTCACCAAAAGAGAAAAGAGGCGACTGACGACTGAGTGCGAAGACGGATGTGAGTGGCGACTGTATGCTTCGAAGTTGCAAGACGAGCTTACATTTTAAATAAAAAGTTTGATCGATTCTCACACATGTTCAAGAAAAATTGAGAATCAACATACTACACCAAAATATGTGCCAAATCATTATCTAGAAAGGTTCAAAAGTCATCATACGTGAGAAATCTCTTCCATTATCGAGACAGTGAGGAAGAAGTTGACTATCAACATCACACTCAGTCTTGCAAAAAAAATCAAAAAGCGTAGCTCGAAAACTTAATGAAGACAAGAGCGGCGAACAATACAAGCTATTGTAGTATTGTGCAACAGAAATACATAGATCGAATCCGGATAGCACATAAAAATATACGAGATGGACTCTAATTTATTGGTATGCCAAAGAATGTATATATGCATGGCTGCTTGCAATGCATGTTTGTTGCAATACGATCACCTTATTATCTATTTGGATAGTTGTCATCTCAAGGGCTCGTTTCCCGACCAATTATTTATAACCTTCAGTATTGATGCCAATGATAGAATATATCTCGTTGTTATTGCCAATGTCGAAAAAGAGTGCACGGACATATGAACATGATTTTTACAACATTTGAAGCAAAATCTAAACATTGGATCGAGAGACGGATGAACAATTGTTTCGGATCGACAAAGGTATAATACATTTTCAATTGTTTTTTTATAAATAGAGGCGTTGTGGTAATTATGTTGTTTTATGTTGACTCTGTTTTTCTTTCAAATATTAGGGTTTGGGGAAGGTTATGGAAGATGAATTTAAAGAATCAAAACTCTCTACTGCCTTCGGCATATGTATGCGAATTTCAAAAGCCAATTTCAGGGTAGAGCATACAGAAATGCAATGTGGAATGCGGACATGGTAATCACAAGTTATCATTTCGAAATAGAAATGAGAAAATTACGTCAGCTTAACTCGAATGTCCACGCATGACTTCGAGAATGAGAGCCTAGATATTGTGCTAGTCACACATTATCTTCGATCCCCTAGTGCGAAATGAGGTTGAATAATTTGTGCAAGTTATTCAATGTAGTTTTATTGCCGACCATGGAAAAACCGATATTGACCATGTTTGAGATAATCAGACAATGCTTGATGACTTGCATTGTGAAAAAATTTGAGAAGTTGACCCAATCAATAGATCTCTTGTCAGTGTGTGCAACTATAACATGTAAGAGCTTATCGGAATCTCTTGTGTCCGCTTCATCCCATGCATGCATTTCTTGAGAGTGGTACCAGAAAATTACGTGTATCAATATTATCACCGAGAGACTTATATGCAGATGTACTCAGTTTATTCAACCCGTGAGCGGCCACCAAATGTGGTCGCAAATGCCAGGTCTGAATGAACTCATCTCGCCCAGAAGATATCGCTAATCTGGTAGGCCGAAGAAGAAAAGAGTGCGAGATATCAATGAGATGTCCAGTTCGACAATTAGTAAAAAGAACTCAAAGATGTCATATCGCATATGTCGGCAGCAAGGGCATAACAACCACACTTGTCCACACAAAGGATCCGCTTTAGGCGCTGCTTCGCAAGAAAGGTTTATGAGTTTCCACACATTTTATGGGACGTATGTACAGTTCAATACATTTTGCTCATAAACACACTGTCATTCTTTTTAATATAGTTTTATTACGTGCAGGAATCTGCGACGCGGGACCGAGACAGAATTATTGACTGTTGTAATTGATGCATGAAAAAGAAAAAAAAATGAATTATTTAGCATCCGTGTAATATTTATTTCATTTTCATGTAATTTCAACTGTTATTTAAATTATAATTATTTATTTTGATTTATTCAAATAATATTTATTTATTTGAAGTTATTCAAAATTATAATTATATATTTATTTTAATTTATATAATTATTCAAATTAAAATTTTCACTAAAAATAAACTCTATTATAAAATAAAATTAAAGTACATAGAATCTTCTAACGAGAAATAAAATGCATAAAATAAAATACAAAAACTAATTTAAACTATACTGGTGAGTCATCATCGTCTTAGTCATCGTTTGCCGTTAAATCATTGATCTGCTCATCCATCTCTTTATAAGACTGAACGAGATAATTTTTTAACTCAGTCGCCTATCTCTGGCTCACGACAAGTTCATAGACTGTGCCTATGAGGAGTTGCATTTCCTGATGTTGCCTCTGCTGCATCTCATAAATCTGCTACATCTAATACATTTGCTGCAGATGTTGCACAATGTCTCATCCACTATCCTCTTGGGGGGCCAATGGAGGCAATGAGGCCTTCTCTGTCGGCACAACCGGAGAGATAGATGTTCCATGATTACTCTTCAGCATCCAGGTGCTATCGACGTCAACGAGTCTCATTCGAATCAAATGATTCCTATCAAATACGTCGACAGATCTATGAGCTCTTGTCTGCTCGCCAACCGGTAGCTAAATCTCAGCGAGTTGGATGCTCGTATGAATCAGTGCGTCGTACGAGAGATTCTGGTTGGATGTCCACCTGACCTCATGTGACCTAGAATCAAGAAGTCATGGTCAAAAGCCTTTCCGTTGTACAGTTTCTCCATAACATACACGTCCATGTAGTTCACGAGGTCTCTATGCCCATCTTGCAGCAGAAAGGTGTGAGTTAGCATGTTGTGAAGAAGTCGAGCTCTGAGATTTAAATATCTTGATTTTGACTGCACAAACCTGACAATGTCGAAATTGCGATGAATTCTCCATAAGAACTCTAGTCCCTGAGCCAATTTGAAAAAAAGGCAGTATAGGAAAGTATGGTAATATTGCTTTGCCCATTCCATGGCAAATCCAAGTACTACATTCACTGTCTGTGGACGTATCAGAAATTTCGTACAAAGGATATACATCCTCAAACCTTCTAATCTCTCGATTGCTGGCAAGTTTGTGTAAAACAAGCAAACTATTCTTTAGCTACTATCACCTCTTAATGCATACACCCCGCGTAGGTCGATACTGTCAAATATCTCTTGGATTTCTATCGACTTTCAAAGCTCTAAAGTGACGGTATTCCAATAAATGATTAAGCGTTTGAGCAAATCTTGCTCAAACTTATTTTAACACTCTTCATTCCAAAATTCTATGGTCAGATACTGTCAAGTTCAAATATTAATAGCAGTGATATATTAAATACATAATTGAAACAAAATAATTGAGACCCAATTAATTTTTTTGAAAAAAAATTATAAATTTTACGTTGTTTGTAAAATTATTGCATAATTTTTTTCAATTATATTTCATTATGAAACTATGCAGAAGTTGTAAAAATATTAAACAATAAAAATTATATTAGAAAAAAAACTGTCGTAGAAAAAAACAAAAGTTAATAAAAACCTTATACTATCAAAAAATAATAATTCAAATTTTGCGAAAATAGTAAAAATGTTGTAAAATTTTCGAAAAATGTAGAGTGAAAATAAAAAAATTTTCTTAAATAGGAAAGAAGAGCAGTCGACCGTTCTCACTAAAAGTCACGGTACGTGATTAATAATTGATCATGGGTGTAAGGCCGGCCAAACTAATAATTTTTAAACTGCTTTTTTTTTAATAGGGTAAGATTTGAATAGTTTTAAATTTTATTTTAAAAATTAAAAAAAAATTATTATTTGAGGATTTAAACTGAGTTTTACCCTATTTCATTAGTTTGTTATAATTTTCTTCGCGAAGAAAAGTAGAATTTATGGTTCACACGATAGAGAGTTCAGATTCTCGAGGTTAGTAGTCGAATCGTGACCGAAGATGATGGGGTGTAATAGAGACTGGTGACTGGTGTCTGTGGGTTCCAACTGCCCTTGAATGTGGTTGAGAAATACTTAACGGAACGTAAATTCTTCAAAAAGGTAAGAGCTTTTTAATTATTATTATTTATATATATATTTATTTCAAATTCCTTGATGATTTTGTTTTCTCCTACACTTTCCCACCTGAAATTTCTCATCTTTTTGTTGGGACGTTGAAATTTTTTTGACAAAAGATTCGCTTTTCATGGTTTGAGCTTGGTTGAGATGGTATGAGAGCATCGTTCGAGCTTTTTTTTTTTTATGTGATTTTCTTCTTCGTTGTGGTGAATTTTCTTTTGGGATGTACGCTTTTTTTCCTCTTCCAGATCTTAGTTGAGCTCTGCGTGGCTATTTTCTCCTTCATTTTTTTTTAATGGGGAACCGCCATTTTTTGTCCAGTTGAAGCCTTTCCCTCTTCTAATACTTGTTTTCTATGGTTATTGAAGAATGGAGCGAAATCGAGTCTCTGGCATTGAAGATATTATGAAAGAGTTTGCTCTAGCTTTTCTCCTTCTGTCTCTTTCTCCAGTAGGATTCAGTGCCACCGATCCAAACGATCTTGCTATTCTCCGGCAGTTTGAAAACGGTTTGCTGAATTCGGAGCTATTAAAGTGGCCGGAAAATGATAATGACCCTTGTGGCAATAAATGGCCTCATATTTTCTGTTCTGGAACTAAGGTATCTCAGATTCAGGTCCAAAATTTAGGGTTGAACGGTCCTTTGCCGGAAAATCTCAACCAGCTTTCGAGGCTCTCAAACTTAGGTCTTCAGATGAACAAGTTTTCCGGCACACTTCCATTGTTTTCCGGCCTTTCCGAATTGCGGTATTTGTACCTGGATTACAATAATTTTACCGTCATTCCCGCTGATTTCTTTTCCGGCCTTGATAGTTTAGAAATTTTGGCACTAGACGGGAATGCTTTCAACGGTAGTACTGGCTGGATGTTCTCATCTGAGCTTAAAAATTCAGCACAATTAACAAATCTTACTTGTATGAGCTGCAATTTGGTCGGACCATTGCCGGATTTTCTTGGGTCCATGTCGTCTTTGACTGTCTTGTTGCTTTCTAGGAACAGAATATCCGGTGGGATTCCAGCGAGTTATAGCGGAATGATGCTGAAAATGCTTTGGCTGAACAATCAAGGAGATGATGGAATGACCGGTTCGATCGAGGTCGTGACCTCAATGACTTCACTTGCGAGTTTATGGCTACACGGAAACAAGTTCAGTGGCGTTATTCCGGAAAGTATTGGAAATTTGAGTCTTCTTCAAGATCTGAATCTTAATAGTAATGAATTTGTAGGTTTGATTCCAGAAAGTTTGGTTAATATGGAGTTGAACCATTTAGATTTGAATAATAATCATTTTATGGGCCCTGTTCCAATTTTCAAAACACCAAAGGCCAGTTTCCCTTCGAACTCGTTCTGTCAATCTAATCCGGGAGCCAGTTGTGCGCCGGAAGTTATGGCGCTTATCGAGTTTCTTGGTGGGTTGAATTACCCTTTGAGGTTTGTTTCTTCTTGGTCTGGAAATGACCCTTGTCAGAATTGGTTAGGATTGAATTGTGATTCTGCAAGGAAAGTTTCTAGGATTAATCTTCCCAACTTTAATCTGAGTGGAACTTTGAGTCCGTCGGTCGGAAACCTGAATTCGCTTAACCAAATTGTTCTCCATACGAACAAATTGAGTGGTCGGATTCCCACAAACTGGACGTCGTTGAAATCTTTAACCCTCTTGGACCTGAGTCAAAACAATATTTCTCTTCCCTTACCAAGTTTCAGGAGCTCAGTGAAACTCCTCGTATCGGAGAATCCTTTGATCGATAAGAATTCCTCCTTGCCGACTCCTTCTCCGGGACAAGAAGGGGCAAAATCGCCATCTAACAGCCAATCATCCTCGTCGACGGGCTCGAGTTCTAATTCGGCGGATTCTAACAGAGAATCGACGAAACCAAGGAGATCTCTAACATCTATTCTGCTTTCCATCGTGCTGCCGGTCGTATGTATTGGAGTTTTCGTTTTTCTGATCATATTTCTGTTCATTTGCTGCTATAAGAAGAAGAACCCGAATATTCCGGCTCCGGGTTCTTTAGTGATTCATCCGAGGGATCCGTCCGAAACGAATAATTTCGTGAAGATAGCCATTGCAAGCGATGTCAATGGCTCTACTTCTCATCTGTCGGGGAGTGGAAGTAGAAGTAGAAGTGTGGGCGAATCTCACGTCATTGAATCGGGAAATTTAGTCATATCAGTTCAAGTTCTACGAAACGTGACGAAGAATTTCGCCCAAGAGAACGAGCTCGGAAGAGGCGGGTTCGGGGCAGTGTACAAAGGAGAACTTGACGATGGGACGAAGATAGCTGTCAAAAGAATGGAATCCGGAGTGATAAGCAACAAAGCGTTGGACGAATTCCAGGCCGAAATTGCCGTTCTTTCCAAGGTTCGGCATCGTCATTTGGTGTCGCTTTTAGGGTATTCGATCGAAGGGCACGAAAGAATCCTAGTTTACGAGTATATGCCTCAAGGAGCTCTCAGTAAACATCTTTTCAATTGGAAAAGCTTGAAGCTGGAGCCTCTCTCTTGGAAGAGGAGGCTAAATATTGCCCTGGATGTTGCTAGAGGAATGGAGTATCTTCATACCCTTGCTCATCAGAGTTTCATCCACCGTGATCTTAAACCGTCGAATATATTATTGGGTGATGATTTTCGAGCCAAAGTTTCAGATTTCGGATTGGTCAAACTCGCACCTAATGGTGAAAAATCGGTTGTCACCCGGCTGGCCGGAACTTTTGGTTATTTAGCTCCAGAATATGCAGGTAATCTTCTTCCAAAGGATCTTCATTTTTAATTATGTAATTTAGCTTTCTTACTAATCAAACTGCTCCGACTACAATTTTACAAATCCAGTGACAGGAAAAATCACTACAAAAGCTGATGTTTTTAGTTTTGGAGTTGTGCTAATGGAGCTATTGACCGGACTGATGGCTCTGGACGAGGATAGACCAGAGGAAAGCCAATATTTAGCAGCATGGTTTTGGCAAATAAAATCGGACAAAGAGAAACTAATGGCAGCCGTTGATCCAGCCATTGATTTCAAAGAAGACACGTCTGAAATTTTTTACAGAATTGCCGAATTAGCAGGGCACTGCACTACGAGAGAGCCTAATCAAAGACCTGATATGGGACATGTCGTGAATGTCCTCTCGCCACTCGTCGAAAAATGGAAGCCCTTTGACGACGAGATGGAGGAGTATTCTGGAATCGATTATAGCCTACCTCTGGATCAAATGGTCAAAGTCTGGCAAGAGTCGGAAGACAAAGATTTTAGTTATGTCGATTTGCTAGATAGTAAGGGAAGTATCCCTCCCAGACCAACTGGTTTAGCAGAGTCTTTCACTTCTGCAGATGGTCGATAAGAGTACTGTTTTTCGCGATTAAGTTTTCTATCCGTAGGTGTATTTATAGCTTTATATTTGCTGTACATGTGGGTTAAGCCGGAGATGGTGCAATATTGATGTGTAAAAATAAGAAATGAAGTTGAAGATGCTTCAAAATGTTTAATCTTGAGCTCGACCATTATAGCTCAGTCTTTCGTATACCTTTTATAGCTCGGTTCGATCGAGATTTTACTAGTTCTTCGCGGACCAGTATAATAATTTCAGTCAAGAATGGAGGGCCAGTGTACTTACAGTGAATACAGGTTTATTTGGACAAATGCATACAAAGATATCTGCGTTTTCTTTGTGGGGCGCGCTTAGTGGAGGTCGAAGACTCGAAGCTCAATCAATCTCTGCCAACCCAATTCTTTTTAATAGCACGTGGATTTGCTGCATTACGTCAATCAGTTTTAGCCAGCCAGGTTTACGTCTTGATCTAATGCCACGTTTATGGTTCAGTCCTCGTATCATAAAGTTGGTTGGATATTATTACCTCTAAAAAAACAGCAGTACACGTTTGTCGTCTTCGAGACCAAAGATTGATCTGAAATGTTATTTCCTAATTAATTGCTCTCGTAAGCTTTTGATGGGGTCACCCGAGTTTTAAAAACATAATAATAAAATTATTATTTTTTGTATTTTCCTAATAAGCCAAAATAATTTTTTCTCGTTTCTCAATTATTTAAAGCAAACAATTTATTTATTTATTTTTTAAATAAAAGTAACCCAACACTAGGTTCGTAAATGTAATGAAGATGGTACCATAAATGTAAAGCTCTGGTATGCTATCTGACATACAGGGAATGGAGAATCCTTTTCCTTTTATTAGGAGTACTGTCCTCTTGACTAGGCAATTCATTAGGAGTACTGTGCTTCTTTCGAAACTGGCTCAGCTTGATCAGTGGATCTGTAATCAAGGATGGAAAGAATCGCCTTGAGAGCTAGTCCACAATGAAAAATCATCGCTAAGAAATCTCATAAATAGCTGTAACATTTAAAACTAAAAGAAAACTTGGCATCGCGTGTCATTGGGGCTTTGGATAATCAACTGATCTGATTGTTCTTCTACTTCAGCAGTACAAATCATAATTTTCAAGTGAATAAACTAGAAAGAAAAGAAAATTACCAATCCGAATGTTAATAAGATGTTGCTGTACAGAGCATACCAAAAATATCTAAACCCACCTGGTTCTGTCGACGGCTCATGCGCCAGCATAACAAGCAAGTTGATGCTTCCATGAGTAAGCATAGAAGCCGTACGGAGGAAATGTATCTTTCAAAGTAATTTGCCGTTTATCAATCGACCGAAGGTCTTGAAGGTGTTGGCACACAGAAGCATCTTCCTTAAAGAAAAAGTTGCAGATGCTTAGTGCTTTGGTGAGGCTGAGAGACGACGAATAGGTCTTCGAGAAGCCAATCAGCACCAAGCCGTCTACTGGGGATAAAACGCGCGGCATGCCCCAGTTTGTCCATAGCTAGCGCCACCTGTTTGGGAGGCGCCTCTTTGTCGGTCCACCTAAATGAGAGCCAACAGCAGCGGAAACCATTGCCGGAACCGCTAGCAGAGCTTGCTGCACTAGCTGCATTTTCCCTCCCTTGCGACCACCAGACCGCGGGAAATCATAATTCGGGTCGTGTTCTGTAGTCGGGTCAGCAAGGGTATTTGCGACATTACATTATTTATTTGCTATTTCTATAACATTTAAACAAGAAGCCAGTAAGTTAGGGTTTTCGCCGTCCAGTGATTGGTAGCTGCTTTTAAAGGATTCGGCTAACGGATAACCCGTACGGTAGATAGAGCGGGTGAAACGATAGTGAACGAGGCGGTTGTCAGTCACCGATGGATTAAACGAGAAGCAGCGGCGGCGATTTTATTTTATTTTCTGGCTCTCTTCTCCTCATCCCCTACGACACTCTTTCTTACGCGCTCTTGTACGTAGGCCACTCTCTCTCTCTCTCTCTCTCTCTCTCGTCGATCTGTGAGAGGTACTGTGAAGGTGAGTTTTAATGCAAGATATTATTTCGATTGTTTAAGTTTCAGTTTGTAATTCTAGTGAAATCGATTTATTGTGGTCTATTCGAACTTCGAAGCTTCGATCACTATGTTATATGCTTGAGTTTTTGTTTCCAGTATCTATTCGTATCTTTGGAATTATTTTGGTTTCCCTGAATTTTCTGCCTTTTGTTATCGACCGCGGTTTGTTCAAAGGCTGCCAGCTCTTGGTTTTTTTCTCATCGAACGGTTGTTACATTTTCTAAACAGTGTGTTACTTCTCTTCATCTTTGCTGCTTTTTTACCCTAAGAAATGAAGCGGTCTAAACCTCACTTGAAGAAGCAGCCAAAAGGTGGTGTTGATTTCAAGGTAATTTACTTCTTGCGTCGTTTTCTGATGTGATTGCAGTTTTGATTTCTGTGTTTTATGGCTATATTTTCGTTTTATCATTTAGAATTAACCTTTTTTTATTTCAGAAAATAAAGCGGAAGATTGGTAGGAAATTGCCGCCTCCGAAGAATGCTACCAATGTTGAAATTAAATCCAAAGGTTGAAGACGATGGAGTAAACCTTTTATTTTTAAAATTTGGGAGGATAGGCATTCTGTTCTTGAGTTTTTTAGATTACTTGGTGTCTAATAATGACATTAATGAGTCTTAATCGTATGATTTTGAACAGCAATAATTCTGCCTGAGCAGAGTTTGGCATCAGAGAAGGCAGGTCTAGCATTGAGCAAGAAAGGTTTAACCTTGAAAGAGCTTCTTCAGCAAACATCTCACTACAGCTCAAAAGTTCGTAAAGGTATTCCTTTCTGCACCAGGAGATATTGTATGTGTTAATGGTATCCTTAATACGGTCCTGCGACATTGATATTTATATGCCACAATTTTCACTTTAGAGAGAATTGCAACAGATGTAGTAGTGTTCATAACATAGTAGTGTTAAAATTATGGTCTTCTGTGGCTGCAAAGTATAAAAGTAACTGCATTTGTTGTGAAAGTTTTGCGTCATACACCACTCAATCAATTTTTGCACCTAGAAAAAGTTTCTTGAAGATTATGAAGAATGTAAAAAATTGTCTTATTGAGGGAGACATCAATTCGCTTAATCATCTTAGTCCTTTCTGTAGGTTTTGATATTATGTATTTCTTATTTGTGCCCAACTTCCTATTGGCTGATTTACTTTAGTTTCACTTTTACGTGAATGTTTCTTCTTCTTGGGTTCCAATCAGTACGTTTCTTTTAAGATGCTTTGCAGGGTATAAAAGATTTGCTCTGTAAGCATCCAACGGAGTTAGTGTTACACAAACATGTTGTTGTCGAAAAATTACGTGAACGCATCGGTGATGATGATAAAGTAGTGCGAGAAACTCTGTATCAACTTCTCAAGTCAGTTATCTTACCTGGCTGTAAAGAGGTGATTCTTTTCACTTGTTTTTTGATGCATCTTCTAGGAGATGTTACCTGCATACTATATTAACAGATTTGTATTTGAGAAGTTAATGTTGACCAGAGTCATCTTTATTTATGATGCCATTGAATTTCAGTCAATTTACAATTTTCTTGTGGAATAGAACTCTTTCATGAGGTAAAATGCGTCAAAATTATACCTGTCCATATTCAGGCATTGAATTTTCTGAACATTATACATATGTTGGATTATGTTTTTCCTGGATCTGATTAGAGGTTTGTCTTACATGATCTACTTTGTCTCAAAGAAATTGGACCCAACTTTGTGTGTTGTTGTAGACGTTTACTAAAAACTTTGCAGTTAATCGTGATTTGTGTTTCACTTGCTAGTTGTTCTTATGGTAAGTTTTTCTTCTTTGACTAGCTTAGATGGTCATGAAATGTTGGTTTTGTAATTATATGATTTATATTGCTTTCAAGTTCTAACAAGGTGATTAGTTATAATGAAAGAGGTCCGACATGTGTTTGATTGATGTGTTCACGCAGCAGGTTTTGATCAAGTGAAGGAAAAAATGTTGTGGTTGCATAGAAGTTTGTGTATAATTAACTTAAAATATCTTCTGATGAAGAATAAGATGTTTTTTTTTAAACTTTTGCAGCTTATAATATAATCCTATCAATTTCAAATCTCACACATCACTGTCTTAATATTAAGATACAGTTTATCATCTTATTATTATAATGTAACTAGCTTCAGTTTTCTAAACTTACACTCTGGCTTTTACATCCAGGATAACAAAGGGCTTCTCAGTTCCTTGCTGATGGCATATGTTTTCAATGCAATGACGCATCTTTCTGTTGACGTGCGGTTGATGGCTTTTAAATTCTTGGAGCTTGTTATTCAGTATTATCCACCTTCCTTTTCTTTGTTTGCGGAAAAGGTACATGATTAAAATCGTTAAATATTGAAATTTTCATTCTTTTTGATGACTTATTTTTCCATTAGTTGCTGGTATTGTTAATCTTTGCTTTGTCCCATGACTATTGGCAGTGATCATGGATCACCATGGAGGACTATAACTTTCTAAAAATCATTTTAATCAAATCATCACATTTGACTCTCTCTGACAGAGGTCGAGATTGGGGTTTCAGAGAAATGTTAGATTTTTCCTAGATTGGTTTTCAGGGGAAGTTGTAAACCTAGGACATGTTTGAAGGAAAAAGAAGTGTATTTATTTTTTTAATGACAATAACAAAACTTGAGACGGATAAAAGAAATTTAAGAAGAAGAAATAGAGGAGATAATAGGTAGTTCAAAAAAATAAAATTTGTTTCAGTAAATACAGCAAAAAAGAAAAAGAAAATTCAGATCGTAATAAAGAAAAAGAAATTGACATGTAAATTGTTTTTAAATAGTAATATGAACCGAAATTGGAAGTTGGAAAGGATGTAAAACGATGGAATGCATAAGAGGTTTTGGTTCATGTTCTAACTGAAAAAAAAAAAAAAAACTGGTAATCGAACTAAAATTCAAAGTGGTAAAAGAAATGAAAAAGAAAAATCAAATAAATAAGAGGTAGTTCAAATAAAACTATAAATTGGATAATAATAAAGAAGAGAGACAAGGTGAGAGCTATTAACTAATCCTATCTCAACTAAGGTCACCAAACAAAAAAAAATTAATACATATTCTATTCCTTTTCTTAATCCCTGCCACCAAAGTAACCATAGTTTCTCCTCTCTTCATATTCTGCTTGTTTGTGTCTCATTTCACCTTCTTTCTCTCGCTATATAATGATTTTGGAAAATAACGGGAACATAAGGCTGCTTTTGTGTCTGTATATGCGTGGTAATAGGTGCTTGTCCAGTTTATGAAGCTGTTGATTGTGCACAGTTTTAGAGAGTTTACCGTCTTTTTCTCATGTGGCCGGCCTCTTCTCAATTATTTTTTATATTTTTGATAGTGTGTTATCTTTTTCCTTTACTTTGTTTGATTTTAATCTTTTTCCATGGCACTAAATTTGTTGGTTCTTTTTTATGAAGTCAATAATATCCTGGTTTTTATTAGTTGATTAAATTTTAATAATGATTTGATCCACGCCTGTAAGATGAGAAAGTTCTTATAAATTCAGCTTCATAATTATTTTTTGCCCATATGTTTCTCATAAATGAAAAATGTCACTCTTCTTACATTCTTTTCTATGACTCCATTGGTTGAATAAAACTAGCTGGTTGCATTGAAAGAGTGTTGCTGTTAATGTCGCAAAAAAAATTGACATATTTGCTTCACTTTATATTTTTAGTGTTTTTCTGAATGTTTTTTCCTCGATGGCGTGCTTTCAAGCACAATTCAAAAACTTTGAATTGTTTGCTTTCTTGGTAACTTTTTTAATGTGGATCATTAAATGCTTCACAACCAGATTCTTTCCAAATACGTGGAAATCCTGCAGAAAAATCAGTTCCGTTTACTGGACAAGGGCAAGTTTCAAAGTATTCTTGGTGGTTTAGCTCACTGTTTGACACTGTTGGCACGCAACAAAAGAGAAGCTGCTTCATCTGAGAATGTATCTTCATATCATTTTTCCACTTGTGACTGGTCTTTATCTTTATTCAGTAGGATTTGAAATGTTAAGTTGTTTTATTTTGATATGTGTCTGCCCATACGTTTTCAGATTGATAATTCTCTTGCTAATTTAATTGCTGAAGTTTGGTAACAGGTGTTAGTTACAAAATGCTAACTGTTAACTTCTGAGGGACGTGTTAGCTTTACAGGTCTAAGTCTGGTTTTTTTCAGCTGTACAGGTCTAAATCTGGTTTTTTTCTTTCTTAATAGTTTTTGCCTAGAAGGACTAACTGTTATCCACCTTTTTAAAAACTGAAACATATTAGGGGCTCGATTGATATTTTATTTTCATTTTTTCTGCCTCAAAGTCAATAAAATCCCAAGTAGAGAATAGAGCAACGCATGGATTAGCCACACTGCAGCTATCCAAAGTACTGTGAAAGTGAATGACTTTCCAAACACAGGACTAATGAGCAGTCTGGAAGTTTATTATCTTCTTATCGTGAGTTCACATTTTTTGCTTATTTGTATCTGCTTGCTGAAGTTTGTTACTTCAATGCATATCAGTTGCACGATAGTGTCACATTCTTCCTCTGGAAATTTTTGTTGTTAGCAACGTGATCATGGAAAGTCATTGGTAAAATAGTTGGAAGTATTAAGTTGTCTACACACAGCTGGTAGTCAGCGGAGGATGAGTTTTTACTGCAAGATACGAAAGTAATTAATGCAGCTAGGTTTTTTTTTTCATCCCCCGAACCTGTGATTTTTGTGATTTCAATCACTATAGCTTCTTGAAAATGCAAATTTTTTCATGCAACAATCTAGTTTGCTGATTGAGTTGGTTCTGATTCAGCATAGAAATTTATACAACTGATGTCATTTGTTATACTCTTATTCATAAACTGTCATTAAGCTTGATATATTTATATTTTACGTTATTTTATTTTACTCTTTATTTTGATAGAATTATGCTGGAGAAGAAGCATTGCATGCTTATGAACCTGATGTGCCTGCAGAGGCTACTGGTATATGAAATAGTCTTGTAGATAACTTTGATGTGGTCTGGGTGTTGATATCTATTGTAACTTTCAAACTTCAGCACTTCTTATTTTTAAAAATGCCATAAATTTCACGTGAGGGTAATTTTGATCAGTAAAAGCTACTTCGCTGGCATAAATATCCACAAGATACTTGAAAATTAGATCTATATTTTTAGATGTCTTGTTATGTCTTTCTACCGTAAACAAGCTGAATTGGTATTCATGTCTAGTCCTTGAATTGAGCAAGTTATTTTTTTGTTTGCAAATAATACGAATCATTCTATGAAAAATGATGACTCCTTTTTAATTTTAATTTAATTTTTATTTTCTATTCCCTTGAACCATTTTAAATTCTGCTTGCTACTTGATGTTTGTGTAGGGAATTTCATCTGTATAAACAAAGTGAACGACTTGGTGCCAGTTTTACTCAATTGTTTCCAAGAATCGGTTGCAGGGCTCCACAATATGCATTCTCTTGATGCACAGTCATTTCAGTGTCTGATGTATATACTTCAAAGCTTAGATCATGCTGTGAGAATCTTCCTTATTGGGATGAAGGTTAAATCAGAATTACAACCTTTTCAGGAAAGACCTGATTTTGTGTGGGAGGAAACTATCTCAACTGGGTTATTCAAGAAATTACTTTCCATCTTTCCCCTCAATTGCGTTCATCATCTCTCTGAAAAGGTTAGCCAGCATATTATTATTAAGGTCTCTGTCATTGCTCTCAACCGATTTTTTATATCTACTTCACCATTCCTTGTAATTAATGTTCCTCTTTTGGTGTCGGAGTTAACATGAAGGCACTTGACACAATTGTTATTGTTTCCGTAATTAAATTATCATTTGGATTTGCATTTAAGTACTGAAATAGATAGTTTAAAGGTTTATGGAGGAATTTTTAGCACTAGTTTATTAGTTTTTTTTTATTTACAATTGATTCTAGCAATATCTACATCTAGAAAAAACAAAAAAAAAAATTGCGAGAAAATAATTTTGGATTTCTATTATTAGCATCTAGTGTTAGTAACTTAATTGAACTTCTTAAATTGAATTGGGTGTCTTGATGACTGTATGCAAAGCACGTGTTGTGGATTTATTTTCTTTGCAACTAAAAGAAATGTGAGTGGAAGACTCTGGTGCTGGGTTGCTGTTTATGGCACCGTAGGATATTTACATTTTCACAGTAGGTGATGTATGCATTAGGCTAGGGTCTTCATGCCGATAGAATCAACAGGAGAAAAACACGCATGAGCCAATTGAAAAACATGTTTTGTTGTAAAATTTTGTTTCTTTAACATCAGGTTCCTTATAACCAACTTTGTGAAACTCATTAGTAACTTGTCTTGTTGGTTTGGCTTGTGTTAGCTAATTATTTCCACCCTGTTTTGACAGGATAATGATAAATATTTCATAATGAACATTGCAATCGCAGAATTGTTTTTGCACTCAAGTCAATGTGTCATCCCACCTGATGTTTTGTTGGAGAGATTTCTGGAGTTTATAGAGAATGCTCTGCTTGAAAAGGTTGATTTTTATGATACTGCTTTTAAATCATTTGTACAATGATGTGCCAGTAATATGCATTTGGCGGTTCTTAGCTGTTGCATAACTTTGTTATGGTCACTGCAGAACTTTCTTATGGTCAATGCGAACTTTCTTATGGTCATTGGAATTATTTCAAAATTTTTGATATATAAATTTACAGTTTGGATGCAATTTAAATATCTTCAAGATATGAATACTAATTATGTTATGTAAATGTTTGCTTCAACACGTGTTTTAATTGTTCATTACTCAGTAAAAATAAACACAAGTATGATCATGATATCCTGATGGGTTCCAGTTAGAGTTGCTGTTATGGATGACTAAACATGAATTTTTAAACTTGACTAGTATTTTACCTTTTTAGAATCACAGTTACGGCCATTTTGGTAAAACACTCTGGGAAAAGCACGTTATCTCACTCCTGCCATTTATTCCAAAACTTGTATCATTTGTGGCCAGTACTTGGAAGTTTCGTCTTCTTCAGGTTTGACTTCATTTATATTGAGATTTGATCGAAGGTACCTTCGAAGCCTCATTAGATTTTATGAAAGTAAAATAGTTATGTGACTTCTTGCAGGCATTTACCTCTACATTCAAAGATAGTCATCCGGATTCTCCTTTAAAGTTGGCTTGCCTTTCTGCAATAGAAAAAATGCTACTTCCAGTAAGTTTCGTTCTGGTTTTGGATAGATTTTTCTATTACTTCTACCACGCCATTAGGCATTCTTGCAAAAATTACATGGAGATCAACCCTCTAGCTTTTTCTTTCTATTAATATTGACCTTTTATATTGATCAGAGATATGAAACTTACTTAGATCCACATAATCCAGAAGTAGTAACACATCAGGTAGCCTGGATCAGAGAGTTCCCTTCACTGCTGATTCTTTTGGGGAACAAAAATCCAACCTGTTCCCAGGTATTGTGTGATTGAAAGAGAACCAATTTTGCTCTAGGCTATAGGTTATAGGATACAAAATTACTAGCAAGTTTGTTGTCTATTAGCTTGACGTATTGCACTGATTTTCTAGGCTGTGTTGCGGATCCAACTTCACTTTGGACAGTATGCTTCCTCAAACACTTTCCTATCAATGGAATATGATAACCTGCAGTTTCCGCTTCAAGGGTTTTTCGGTTTGACTCAGGACGAAGGTATGAATGAATTCATTAAAATCATTTGTGTCAAATAATCTACGACACAATTGAATGGTTTTTCATAGCTTTCCTCCAATGGTTCTTCTTTTTGTGTTTCAGGAAACATCCACTATGGGCCTTTTTTATCGCTGCCTAAAGACTCTAAAGAACTTTCCATTTGTTCCCTTTCTTATTTCTCTTATTTGGATCCACTCCTGTTAAAATCACTGGCTTTATGCTGCCTCAGTAAGTAATATCCCTGAGTTGAAATTTGAATAAACTGAAAAAAAAAATCTTAAATGCTACTGGATTTTATTCAGTTTTGATTTGGACTGACACCTGTATCTTTTGGATATTGAGTAATTAGGGTGCTCTGTCATTTTCTTTTCTGGTTTACCACTAAGAATGTAGAAAACCACCTGCCTCCCAACTCTTTGTGCAATTCTATAGGGTTGATGCACTCAAAATTGATCACTAGAAAACTTAAATTAAGCATCATCAAAGTGGCTCTAACGAGTGTTAGTGACAAAGATAGATAGAAACATACATTTTACTATTATGGTAACGTTGCATTTCATAATTGCTTATTACAGGTCTTGATTTGGAGCCTGATGTGCTACTGCGAATCATTGAGGTTGTGCAATCTGCCTATAAAGCTGGATGTGTTCAGATTGCTGACCACCTTAGCTTCTTTGTCACATTGCTCTCCCGATTTAAAGTTCTCAATGGTGTGTTGGAAAAATCTTCATTGTCATTAAATTACTTGGAAAAGTTGTATTGTATCTCTTGCTATCCCGTTTATATAATATAATTTTGACTGGAGATGTATATATTTTACTGATGAGGTACCACCACATTTATAAATTTGTCTTAAAATGCACCTTTTCGTCGAAGGAAGGCAGTTTCACTTCAATCATGGAGTTTTAGTTTATTATTTTTTTCATTGGGAAGATGGTGTTGGTTTATAATAATACCATGATGCCTTTTGCAGAGAATATTGCTATTGGAGAGTGCAATGGAAAGATTTCAAGCAATCGATTGTTTAAATCTATCACAAGAATTGTGTGTTTATACCTGTCACAGATGGGTGATTGTTCACTTTTACTTGAAATTCTGGAGAAAATAATACTTGAACAACTAGTGAGCTTCCTAACGATTTCCATCTTATCATTAATATTTTTAGTTTATATTCAGCTATTCTGCTAGAGTATTGAAGGTTTCATTGTCACTGGTGTTGTCTTTAATTAGGCACCTGATTTTTTTAATCAATGGCTTGATGGAAAATTTATGTAACTTCCTTTATCACTTGCCCATTTTTTTTCCTGCAGTTGGTGATGCCACCTTTACACAACTCCTGTGCTTTGCTCAGGGTACTGGCAACTCTGGACTCAAAGCCTTCTGTGCTTTCTCAACACAGTGTCATTACACTTGGAAATTATCTTTCATCATATATGATTGACGTTTTGCAAGTAAGCATCTTCTTTGTCACTAAACTACGACTTTGATTGGTGATATATTCAAGTTGATATGTGTGAAGATTGCCTTTATTATACATAACGTCCTTGAGTTCTAAAAAAATAATTTGATTTATTTGTATTTTGAAGGCTTGTATGAAACGGGGAATGTGTTATTCTTTGACTTGTGAGGAGATCAAAATTATGAAACTAAGTAATATCATTTCATGTCAGTATTGAAAATATGCTGACGTAGCCTATGTCAGTATGTGCTCATATTTAACTCATTTTCGAAGTGCAATCTGCAGACATCACAGTTAACTCAGTATGTGTTATCATTTTACTCTGATGCAGACCGTTCCTAAAGTTGAGCACAAGGTTCCAGTGAGCAATCGGTTTCGTGCATGCCATTATTTTCTCCTTCCTTGCTTCTTCTTGTTTGATCAAAATCGAAAACTTCTGAAACTCGTGTTGGAAATGATGGGCTCATTTGTGACTGAAAGTAGTTTGTGGAGATTATCCCGAAATTGCTCCTTATTTACAACAAACACTTCCAGCCGGACAGATGCAGTTGCAGCTGTTATTGTAACGATGCATGAGAATTCAGAGATCTGGAGTGTTATGGCTTCATTCAAGCCAGAGATTGATCGAATCTTGGAAAACATACTCTCCTTGCAGGTTTGGCCTTCTGCCTTTATCTTTGAACTAATTAATATTTGCGTTTTTCTTTCATTTGCTAATGACCTTTGTTTTTCTACCATCATCTTCATTTGTAAATTTCTTGATTAATTCTCAAATATTTATTCATGCGGCCCCTGTGTCCTATTTTCAGTCTTTAACCCAAACCAGTATGACAATCGAAGAAAGGCATGAAGTTCAATGTGCAATTGATAAACTAAAGATTGTGGTATGTACAATACCAGAGAGTCTGAAACTAAATTAGAAGAGCATCTATCAATAAACAGGGTATGATAAACAGGTTATGATGGCTCTTCCAAAATCATCTAAAGTTTTGCATTTTTCATGCAAATCGTTTAATGGACAATTTCAATTTTTGCTGATTGTCAAATATAGTTTCAGCAATTCCAAGCAGGTGTTCCAAAAAATCCAAGTCCATGATGAAGTGCAATAATTTTTATATTGCACTTTCTGGTAAAGAACAAAGAATCGGTGAATGGTGGGAGGAGTGCGGAGAAGTGGAAATTGAATTCTTGGCCTGCAAAAAAAAAGGAAGGTTTTTGTTAAGTCTTGATAAGTTATTTGTCTGCAATTTTGCTTGAGAAGCAGACGGCTAGGCAGTGAAAGGTGGAGGCAAAAGAAGAGGTTCAGGTTCTTGCTACTCGTTTATTTCATTTATAGCTGACATTTTAAAGGTTAATTGACTTCATTTTATTTGTACATTGGAGGGACAATGCATATGAAAACTAAGATCTATATGTTTTCAGTAATCTATACATATAATGATATAATGATATTGATTTTATTCCAGATATTTGTATTATAGCTTTCTTTACCAATGTGGTTTCTTTCGAGTTAAGCTACTGCGCCCTTTACTCCAAGAGAGATCTTTCAATATCGATTATCAATTTGGCTATTGCAAATTTCATGTTTAGTTATCAATGACCCGATGTGGTTTGCAATTCATGCCTAGTTCTTTGTTTGTTTTAATCGATTCTATAAATGGTTTTATATTTCTAATTAAATCTTGCTTTTTTGACTAATGATTTTTGTAATTTTGGAGGATCCAGCTATGAAGAATGAGAACACAAAATTTAACAAAGTCATGTTAGAATTGTTGGAGAAATTAAAAATTGGGTTAAAACATGGCATAAAAAAAAAAAAAAAAAAAAAGGTTATATACACGCTTTGAATTTAATTATTTTATTTGTATAAAAAATTGATAATAATTGAAGGTCTAGTATGTAAATGGCCATGGTTTAATTTGCATTTTAATCATTTAAAATCTAGCATTTTGAGGTTATAAGATTAGATAAAATAATTACAAAATTTTGAGGATCATCAATTGAAATTTTAATCAAATAAAATAAACGTTGAGTTCCTAAAATCAAACATAAACAAGGCAATTCCTAGGTTTCCCACCAGAAAGAACACCACTATTTGCAGAACCCACAAACACAACACTTAAATCCTCGCAGGAAACCTTCATGGTGATGTGCCTCATCCACCATGAATCACTTTTAAACGTTGACCGAACTAACATCCTCAGACTATACGTCACCATTCCGGTCCTACGCTGTCTAGCCATCTCCTCCGCCATATTCGAATCGATCTGCACGACGGCGTCATTCATCGACGTGCTTACTATTATCGAGCCCTTCGTCTTCCTGTCCATTAAAAAAGGTTCGGCGGCTGAAGACGCCATTGTTACGTCTCTGTAATCGACAAATGTTTGGATTCTGTTCATAGAAACTTTCAGTTTGTGATTTGGGTTTTCGACTGTGACGTTGGAATCCCAAGTTACTGAATAATTGGGTTTGGAAATGTTGAACTTCGAAACTGAGAAAGATTCAACTGTAAAAATTGGAATTTCTGGCCGCAGGACGATCCAGGTGACGATGGTGGAGATAAACACGATTACGATCAGCAAAACTATGGCAGAGATGATGCCTCTCATGAAGGCCGCGCGGCGGTTGGATTGGTACGATTGATTGGTGTAATAGGTGGCAGGAGGTGGCTGAGCGTAAGGGTAGCCGTTGTAGGTTGTTTGAGGGTAGGTTTGGTATTGTGGCGATGGGTAAGTTGGATGGCCGTGGCCGTGGGTGTACCCCATTTGCGGTGGGTAGCCCATTGCTGGTGGGTAACCCATCTCCGGCGATGGGTGGCCATTGTTCCCGGTCGATGCAGCGGAAGGCTCTGGTGTCTGATCTTTTCTTGATTGATCCGCGGTCGAAGAAGCCATGGCTGTCTCTGTAATGGAAAGTCAAGACTAAATAGAAGGAGGGGAGAAAAATTAGACCTCTATGTTTAGGAAAAAATAACTGTTTCCATAGAGTCAAGAGACTGACAGCTTTTAGAAAATCAAAGCCGTAGATTTTTTGCTGGCTTTAGTCCAAATACCCTCCCAAAGCAGCCTTGGTCTATTTGAACTGGGAGAATCACCGTAGTAACTTTTATAACATGCCTAAATATCAAAATTGATCCAAGGCACAAGGACGGGGTATTGGTAGTTGATGCCTTAAATTTTTAATTTAATCGTTTAAGATTTTGGTGTATTAACAATTGATATTTTGTTGTTATTGTTTCTATTAATTTCTTTAATAAACATTAAAAATTGACTATTTTTGTTCTATAATTTATTTTTATTGATTATATTTTGAAAAAAAAAATATTTGTCAAGATTGATTTTTCTCAAATAAATACCATTAATTGACATGCTTAGGAGACCAATTACACGCTCACTGGCAAAGTCCCTTGCCTTACTTTTTCATTGATCACTTTGTTTCTTTTGCAGTTTTGATCTTTTGAAAGGATCTACTTGGGAGATTAGCTCATTGGATATGTAGCAGCCCCTACACATGCTAGCATGGTATACACGGATAGATTTGGAGTGTCATCATACGAGAATTTGTCTTCTCGACATTCTAAACGTGTAACCATTTATTTTATGCATGTTTTTCTTTTCTTTATTTTCTTTCGAATGCTTTTGTATTTTCTCTTTCTTTGGCAAACATTTAACACTTTTTGTCAGAGTAAAATATATCTATAAGCATTACTCATATCATGTGTTAGATTGTTGGTTAATTATAGATGAATGCATGATGGTTGATTTTGGGTTGAAGGCTAGTGAGCTCGACCATCGAGGAAGCAGCCAAGAAAGGGATTAGGCCTATCCAAGGACAGATAGAGTGCTAACAAGATTGATGACATGGCATGGCAGCACCATGGCATGACAACGTGGATTGCCATCTCCACCGTCGGATATAGGGTGCACGCACGGACTAGGCATGGCCGCCCAAGTAGCCGCTCATCTTGGCCGCCCATCTTCATCCTTCATCGACGGCACTTTTTCATCAGTCCATCCAAACCCTAACCGCCACCATTAGAGGTTATTTATAGGCATTGCTTAGATGCATTGCAAGAATCTTTTATCAATTTCTCAATATATGAGTCACTTTTGTCTTGCAAAGATAGAAGTATTGTTACCTTCAATGAAGGTAAACTACGAATTTTTAATCCGTAAAAGGAGTAAGTCTTTCTTGCTTACTAACTCAAGATTGCTAGTATAATCTCGTATTGCCCTTCTTCATCATCCTTTCTTGGAAGTTTAATTTGCAAGGGGACCAAATCAGTGCCTGATAATGTTTGTTTTCCTATGAGAAAGCAAGCACCGCTGAACATAACACAAGATAGCTCCCGGGTTCACTTAAGGTTTCATTTCCTTTTCCCATATTTACCTTATTGTTCTGTTTTTCACGTTACACTCACTACCACTCGTCATCTCATCTTCATTTTATGTTTTATTTCCATTATATTGTACTCAATTTTTACTCACACATTCACCCGTGTACATTTGTCTTTTTTTTTTGTGAGTTTAATACGAGCTCATTCTATAACCAAACTGTGTCATTAACTAAAACATTATCAGTAAAATCAATAACGAATAACACTTATTAATAAAATCAATAAGGAACAACACTTATTAATAAATTATTTTTTAATATAATTAATAAAAATTAATCAAGAGAGACAATAATTATTTTTTAAAATTTATTAATAGATTTAACCAAAAAAAAAAAAATGACACTGTTCATTTATAGCAATCATTCTATTCTTGTTTACAAGTAAAATAAGTTTGGTAGGGCCCCTCCGTCGAGTTTTTTCAAACTGTGTTATTTCAATATCGTTCCATTGGATAATAAGATTTGGGCATAACAATGTTCAAATATCAATCTCTCCCTTTTTCTGTCACGTCACAAATTACTTTTCTAATCACAATCTTTTACTCTTCACTTTCGTCTTTTTTTTTCTTAAGCCAACACACAAGATATATTTACTCTCTAATCTCACTCCCTTAACTAATAAACATTAATTGGTATTTAAAAAATTGGGTGACTCTTCACTCTCTATCCAAAGTTGGAAGGCCTAAAATTTCAATTTATTTTGTGCGTGATTAGGAGATTATTTCTAACGAATATTTGGATCATTTTTTTTTTAAATTTTTTCCACGGCACTGGTTTGACTTTATTGACCTGAATTTCATTTTGCCAAGTCTAAAGCGTGACATGGGTAGTGAACTAAATTATATATGTATTCTTTCTCAAATTTGTGATAGTAATAGAGAAACTTGCCCAAAATTAAGAATATATTTATATTATATTCTTGGTTTAGGTTTGAATTATAATTAACAACTTGTAGTTTGTTTTTCATAAGCAATTTTCTAGTAAATATTCATGTTTTTCAATCTACTTTTCCACGTGGCAATCAGAGCATTTTTCTTTGGCGATAAAATAAATTGTAGGAATTTGATACGATTCGAATTTTATTTGGGCCGGATGGATGGACTTGGATTATGATTTTCAATTACTTTTTTTTTTTTTCTTTTTATAAATTCATACAAAGTTAGATTTTCAAAATTTGAGGTAATAGTCCGAACTTTGTATTGTGATTTTATTTTTCACCTACAATTTTATTCTAAAAAGATTTTTTCATATAAATTTGATGTATCAATTTTGTATTTTTCTCTAGTTGATTGCTCGATTTATAACACGAAGTCTAGAAGATAACTTTTGTTTTTTCTGCGGATTGTTTTTTTGCGCGTGATGAGTTTGCATAATCGGCGTATGAACAGGCATAAAATTCAGAAGTGAAACGTGGCTTTTGCCCAAGTCCAACTACGGCCTATAAAAAACAGCTTTAGCAAGACCTACGTGTTTTACAACGACGTATCGACCCTTCTTCTTCCATTTTGGGCGTCTTTTTTTAAAACATATCAATGAAATATTGAAAGCTCCATTACGATCTTACCCTAATTTACAGCTATGGTTGATGCGGCGTTTTGATTGACGACTGCAATTGACACGTGCATGCTAATGCGCGTTAAACTGAATTAATTATATTATTAACAATGGATTAGAGTAATTAAGAAACTTTATTTTGTGAGGCTCGTCCGTTACCAACAGAAGACTGAAAGGACTGACGAGGAACGCGTGGAAGAAGGCTTCCATGGCTGCTAAATTTCTCTGCAACTGAAACACCAAGCAACCGCGTTGAACTTCCAATCCCCTTCACGCGTCTCCCCTTACCTTTTCCTTCCTGCGCCATCCTATCGGCCAAACCCCTCCAAAAATCTATATATATAACAATCCACACCCCTTCATTTTCTCAAACTTCTTCTCAGCTCTCTCTCTCTCTCTCTCTACTGACTGCATAATGGCGGAAAAACAAGCAGCCCTCAACGGAGCTTACTACGGCCCATCAATCCCCCCACCAGCTCAACAATACCACCGGCCAGGCCGCGGAAGGGGATGCTGCTGCTGCCTCTTTAGCCTAGTTTTTAAAATCATCCTAGCCATCGTTGTCGTCCTCGGCCTCGCCGTACTCATCTTCTGGCTCGTCGTCCGGCCGAACGAGATCAAAGTACACGTCACCGACGCTTCGCTCTCCTCGTTCAGCTTCGCCAACAATTCCAACAACCTTAATTACAATCTCTCTCTGACCGTTTCCATCCGAAACCCGAACAAAAAAATGGGCGTCTACTATGATAAAATCGAAACTTCTGCTTATTACGAAGATCAAAGGATTGAAACGGTCTGGCTGCCGACGTTTTACCAGGGCCACAAGAATACCACTGATCTGCAAGCTGTGATGCATGGGCAGAAAGTGGTGCTGCTTGAGGCTGAAGAACGGTCGGAGTTCAATATGCAGTCAGGAAACGGTGGAGTTTACTCCATTGATGTGAAGCTGAGGATGGACATTCGGTTCAAGGTGGGTTCTGTGAGGATCGGAAAGTTTAAACCCAAGGTCAACTGTGATTTGAAGCTTCCTTTGAATGCTAATGGAAATCCAGTTTCTGGGTTTACTCCGACCAGGTGCGACTTCGATTTTTGATCATTCTACGGCGGCTTCTCCTCCATGTTTGATTCAGCTTCATATCTTGGCTTGATTATTATTTTTCTTTTTTTATTTTTTATTTTTGGCTCATTACGGCGTAGTGTCCTTCCTCTTTCTGTATTATTATTACTTTATATTTATTATACTTGATATTTCAGAAATTTCTCATTATCATCGTTTTTCTAAAACGAAAAAAAGAGTCATATATTTATTTGTAAATTTAAACGGAATAAAAAATAGCAGAAGAAAATAAACTCATAAAGTCGAAAAAAAATTAAGAATATTTGTGCGACTAAATAGAAAAAAATATAAAATTAATAATGCAGAATAAATATGGCATAAACCACTAATTAGTATTATATCATTTTAATTACATGATTTGTCTGAAAAGGCACGTCGGTGGCGGCGTTTTTCTAGATTCCCTTCAAACCCCAAAGATTGACAAAGTCAATGAAAGGTTTTTATGGGAAGCGTAAAGTCAAAGTCTTCGATTGACCGAGGAAAAGTCGCAATATTTATTCATTATCATAGCATTAGCTGCTGATTTTTTTATTATTAACTTCTAGATCTAATTAAATACGTATTGAAGAGAGAGAGAGAGAGAGAGAGAAAAGAGCGTAGACAATTTAACTTAGTCTAACGTATCTCCTATAATGTCATTTCTATAATTTATTTATTATGTAAATATCCACTTCTAATAATACTTTTATGCAAAAAATCAATCCATTGAATAAGAGAGGAGTTCAGATGAAAAAAAAAAAAAAAGAGTAATGTCAGGATTAATCTCTAATTTGATACTCTAATCTTACCTTTTTTCAATGGCCATTACGTAGTAATTATGTATCATTTATTAATTTGTGTATTTTAATCAAAATGAATTATAAATAATTAGAATAAATTAGTCTAATAAACGGACTTAACTATATTGGGCTAAGTCAGACTGGTTTCAGTAGCATACCATTGGGCTCGCTTAGCCAATTGAACCGGGTCAAACATGTTGGACGGCTCGCCCCTAGACCCAATCCCCCCCTTTTAAAGAGAGACAGAGAGGCCTGTATGGACAGGATAGAGTAAAAAAAAATGATGAAAATTAGACCATTAAGATTAGATATGTTTTACTTTGTTTAGTAATTTGAAACAATTTTTTTGAAATTATAATTTTTTTTAGACATATTACAAATAATTAGCAATTAGATAGTTAAAATATAAGTAATTTGTAGTGATGCAATTGTTAAATATTTATAGTAGAGTAATACTATGTGTACTCTCTTAAAAAATTTGATAACGTATCAAATAATTATTAGTGCAATTAAATATAATAAATTATAAAAAATAATTAATTACACTAATAATTGTTTTACACGTCAGTAAATCTTTTAGAAAGTAACTCTAGCATTACTTTTAGTAATATTTGTGTGATATATCATGTTTAGGCAGAAAATCATTTGAATTTATATTATAAGATCTTATCTTGTTGCTCCCAAGTTTTCTCCAACTTGACAATGAATTTTAGCTCCAACATCGTATATGTTGTTTTTATGAGTATGTGTATGTATATATGTATATATATACATGTATACATAGAGAGAGAGAGAAGGGATTTTGTATTTTCTTGGCTATACAACTTTAAAACTAACAAACCCATTAAAATAAATCAATTTTTAGTTGGCTTTATTTGATTCATTTGGCTCATCATGTTAGACTTAAAATTACCCGGGAAGAAATAGCGACTACTAATTATTTTTTCATTAATAGCTCTTATAATTAAATTTATCCAACAATGTGTGCATGCCTGTGTCATTTGATTGTTGCATGTCTATTATATCATATAAAGCTTTTCATCTTGATCACCAAATATATTCTCCTAATTTAGTCAAGCTAACACATGCCATGTGTTAATGCACCATGCATGATTATCGAATGTCAATCTTCATAACTTCCGCGCATAAAGATCAACAATTATTGTAATCGTTGTTGTAATAATCCTTGACTTTTAATATCGACGTAGAGTTCTAATTATACTGTTGACAAGTTAGTCACGAGTGAATGTCATGGAACATATATTGATGCTTATGTAGTAGTGCCTAATCTACTTAGTTTAACGTTGTTAATGTTAAGTGACTAAACCAATGATTTTATGGAACAACATACTGTTTTAGTTTATCTTGGGATAATCTCGTAATCAAGCTACTATTAGAAGTAAAATGTATAAATAATGTTATTTATACGTCATTAGTTTTGAAAATACGTATGTGATTGTACGGAAAGAGAGAAATTCTTTAAAATAGAAAAAAAATAATAATAATAAATTTCTACGTAACCAAGCCTTAAAGACTCACCTAAATCTTGCCCATTAGATTATATAGATGCACCAACCCGGCACTATCTCATTAACAAGGCTGACGTTGGTGAGAAAAGTCAAAAGGCCATGCGTAGTGTGCCGTATGGTAGTAACTACTATGCTTTTAGTCCCCGGCAGAAGTGGTTTCCGGCCAGATTTCTCCTTAGATTTCTCTTCGGACGGCGAGGGTGTGGATTTCCGAGCCACCCTCGATGTTCCGAGGAGGAGAAGGGAGAGGAGTGAAGTATGGAGGAGATGGACAAGGGGTCTCAAACGGCGTCCCCTCCTCGTCTACGAATTCGACCGTTATCACTATCTCCACTGAAGAATCCTCCATCGAAATCCTTCTCTTCGTCTCTCTCTCTGCTATCGAACTTCTCTCAGATTCCATCCCTTCTCTTTCCTCCTCCTTTATAGTAAACAACATCCTCGAATTTCCGAACAATTCCTTCAACTTCATGGAATTTTCAAGGTCGGATTCGGAATCGCACCCAACAGCGGGTGGGGTTGCGGTCGGTTCAATCCGGGTCTGGTTTCTCGGGAAGAAAGATCGAAAGAGATTCTCAAAGGGAAAACTTGAGAGTTGTCGAACACCCTCTGTGCTACTCCTGGCTTGATTTCGGAGGAGAACTCGTTGGCGGCGGCAGATAACGTTTAGAAGATGCCCTACCAAGCCAACGACGGAAACTGCGAGTAGAAAAGTGAGGCCGATCACCAACCCAATAGAAAGGACTGCCATCGGAAATACCGAAGAAATCTTGTTGAAGAAATAAGAAAACTGATTTACTTAAGAGAGTTTTTTCAAATACTTTAGCAACTCCAATCTATTGGTCAATGAAAAGAAATTCATCACAGGCCGATACTGATGACGTGGACTTCAATAGTTGCTGAGGTGGACATACGTATTAAAAAATAGAAATCGATTTTTTGGCCTTTCTAATAAAACTTCTGCTAACCAGGTCTGATTTTGAACTTTGTTTATAAAAAAAAAAAGCCTTATAAAAGTGAGAAAACATACGTATGATTTCCAAATTTCTAGATATTTATTATAAATTATATATAAGATATTACATTTGTATTTTTTAAATATTAATTAGGCATCAAAACAGCGGTGAATATATGCTTTCACGAAACACATACTTTATTGTCGCCATGGCTGAACATGGAGAGGCTAAGTGACACTCTAAACATCCCAAATCATGATTAGAAAGGTTTAGTCATCCAAAGATGATCATATTTAAGTTAATCGACCAAGAACATGATTAGAGACAAATCTACAGCTCATGGCAAAGTAGCTCATAGATAATCGAGATATAGCGATAGCTACGGCTATGTCATTTAAAAGCCATAATAAGGACGCACGTAGATAACAAGTTGTCTTTAATTCTATAATTATGAGTTTGATGACTTATCGAAACAAGGCACGGTCAAGGATCATAATTTGGTACGACGAAGTCGATGTATTCATCATATTCATATTGTTAGTAATGTTACGTAATATGGTAACACTTTTGTTAAATTGGGTAATTAATGTTATTAGGTAATTTCATCGTGGGAGTATTCATTTGATCTTTGAATTTCTCCCTTTAACAGTAAATTAGTTGGGTTGGTTGATAAGGGAAAGCCATGGCCTCTCCACCTCATTAACTTTCTAATTCTTTTTTATTAGTTGGGTCATTTGTTTATTATTAATCCACCTACCAAATTAAAAATAAAATAAAATAAATTGACCACAATGATAGTTTACTCTTGACATTTTCAATAATAAGAATTTTATATCCACACATTATTTTTATAATATCATTAGTTCAAATATTAAATTAAGTAATGTTATATTTTTACATTTTAATTATTATTTCATGACATGATACATATTGATTGTGCAATAACGTCAGCAATTGTACACATCAATATTTAACTTGTAAAGATAATTCATATAGATTGTTACTAAAAGATTATTAGTAATGTTTATTATTAAAAGATAATGTCAAGCCATCAAACAAAATAAAATTGATGCATGGGAAATTGTGGAGTGAGAGAGTTTTTCTAATTGTTGCAAGTAACCCAAGAATCTAATATATATATATATATCGTTAGATAATAAAGTAATAATTGATATAGATGGATTTGCACTTTTAAAATATATTTTATTATACGATAACTAAATATATAAGTTATATTTTGGAGCATGACCAATATTAAAATTATACATTATTTATCAATTTTTTTTATTTTCTATTAAATTATACGTTTCGGACAACTTTTTCATGTCCTATGATTCATCCTATCAATTTGTAATAGATGTTTGCTATACTTGTTAGAAATTTCGAGACCATAGTGTACACTAATGTTGTATGATTAGTAATTTTATATTAGCCCGAGAATATAGTATATAGTTTTGTTGAAGTGAGAGAACAATTCCAAAAACATGTAACAGCCCTTATCTAATGCCCATGTGCGACAGACTCATTTTATTCTTTCAAACTTCATTATCATTCTTCCCACTTTATATTTTGCAATTCCACAATTATCCTTCACATCCCTTTCCTCTTCTATTTGATTGCAACTCATCCATAAATCGTCACACTTGTAAATATCTACGCCTTCTAAAAATCTAGATTAGGTTTGCAAACATAAGTGTCAATGATAGGCGTAACATTTGTAATGTGTTTAGATGGATATTATGGACAATATTAGATGTATATTATTTGTTATGTTAGGGTATAAGTAAAATATGGGTAATTGTAATTTATAGATTAAACATTGAAATTTTTTTTTTTGAAAATAAAATCTCCATCTTCAGCAATGGTAATTTAGATATTGAGTGATAGCTCTTCAATCGCATTCTTGAAATATCGAAGGTGTAGTTTATTTTCTAAGAGTAAAGAGAGAGTAGATGCTTGAGTTTATATTAAATATCTTCGAGAGACTTCCCATGACTTTCAAGTCATTTTTTCCATTAGAGCAAAGATACATGTTTTGATCAAGTTTAATTTGATTTCAAATTTTGTCTGACTTTTGAATCACTAGAAAAATTAGAAATAAGGTTGAATCATCTGATTAAATGAAAATATACGAGGAATGGACAACAAAAATTGAATAGTTGAAAGAAGAAAGTTGAAGGATAAATTAGTTGAACGAATACCGATGTATTAAAATAGCAAATGATACCGCGTAAATTGTACTATGTTAATAAATATTTACGTTAATAAAAGTAGTCAAAACATAAATGAAAATTACAATTTGGCTTTTCTTAGTGTCAGTGAAAATCTAACACAAGAAAATTGTTATTCAAAATTATTACAAAGCGAATTCATTTGACCGAGCAGCTCTGTTTCATAAATCCCAGTCTGTTGTTTTCCAGATCAAACTCCATGTAAAAATCTTGCTGCTGAAAAGCACCCAGAATTATTGCCGGACCTCTGGTGGCCTGACTTCCGACAACCTTCTCCGTTACGATGGTTAAGCAAACCACGCCGGTGCGCGAGACCAAAGCTATGTAATTCGTCAATGGCAGCGCCATTTTCGAGCCACCCTTGAACTGAAAAACGACTGTTGGGAAATTCACGGATTTCTGGTTTGAGAAATCGTAGCAGGGCTTTACTCCAGTTCTATCTTCTGCCGTTGTGGCTCTGGTGTAATTTCTCATCTGCTTCTCGATTTCTCCGGTGACTGCTTCGAAAATCGGCTCCTCCATGAAAGTGAAGGTCGAGCCGGAGTCTATGATCGTTCCGCCAGCTCCGTCGGAGCCAGGCAAAAGAAACTTGTACGGAACATTCACGGTTGTTCCACCAACGATGATTTTCCTGAGCATTACGTAGTAGTAGTTTTGGTAAGCGGCGCCGAAATTTACCGGGTTTTTCTGGAACGGTGTGTAGACTAGACCTTTGGTTTTAGTGCCACCGGAATTGGAACTGGAGTCGAGAATTAGAGGGCTGGTCAAAGGGGTGTCATCAAACCGTCGAGATAGAAGGCAGTAGGAGAACTTCTGGAGACCCAATTGAGAAGGAATCGATTCTTTTCCGCGGCCAAACCCCGCGATTCCGGCGGGTTGGTGGATCGAGAGAAACGAGCATCCTACGAGGAAATTCGGCACCGTCTTACCCGAAAAATCAACGGTTTCCGAAAGCAAAAGCCCGGCAGTGGAGCCTGAACCATACGCAATCACGTAACTCGGACAACGCTGATAACATTTTTGTGATTTAGGATCGCATTTCTGACACTTATTTTTCACAGTAGACCCCAAAATCCACTCACATTTCGGGTTCAGACATCCGATGATCTTGGCGGACGAAGATCGATTCGGGATAAATGCCGGCGTTTTAGTCGGATCTATGTTGGAAAAGGAGCATTTTGAGCAGAGGTATCGGGAAGTACAAGGGAACCAAACGAGACTACTTCCGGTGTCGAAAACGAGCTGCATTCTCTGCGGCGGCGTTCCGAAGCTGAGGGAAATCGAATACCCGCCAAAGCTACGGGGGTAGAGAGGAGTTTTAGTGAGAGATGAGTTGGATTTCGGCCGTTTAAGATGGTGAGCTCTAGAGAGAGAAGCAGAAGCGAGGGCGTTGAGGGTTTTGAATGGATCGGAGGATGACGGGTAACGGAAAGGGAACGGGGAAAGAGGGACGGTGATGCCGGTGGCTGAGGTGGAGAAGAAGAAGAAAAAAAAAAAGAAGATGGAGAAGAGGAAGAGAATGGAAATGCCAGCCATGGGAAATAAGCTTTCCCAATTCAATCTTTTCCAAATTTGCTTGGATCAGGGCTTGACGATGTAATGGAAAGAATCTCAGGAGTCGAGCTTAAATGGCGGTTTTGGTTTACAGACAAAGACGCCAAAAAGCATCAACGGTAGGATGGGGTCGGGGTGGCATCATGTTCAGTCTGGAAGACAAGATTGCCGATCAGCACTTGCTTGCTTTATAGTCTTAAACAAGATGGGTTAATTTTACTTTAGTAATTAAATATTTAAGATACGAGTAGTCAATGATAAATTATACTAAAATAACTACATGTTAACTTTTTACTATTTTAAAACATTTTAAAAACGTAAAATACGAAAGCTACTCTAAACATTATTATTAAGTGCCAGGAGGACTGGAGAATGGGAGTTCAAGGAGTAGATTGTGAGCTGATTCAGTCGTTTTCTGGACACCTAACTAGAGACAACAGTGAAGTGGGACCATTACAAAGCAATCAATAGCTACGCCAAAATTAAGATGAGGAGATCAAGCACCTTCACGTGATGGGGGAGAGGTTTTCAACCGTCCGATCACTTTCAACCGTGGAAGATCGAGGGCCACCCCACTTAGGACCACCGGCAATAGGCTTGTCGTCTTCTGGGTTTGGACTTGGACCATTATCGGCCTTTTTCAGTCTTGGATTGTCCCACTTGAGGACAAGATTGTAATTTTACCACGTCCAAACTAATCAAAGCCCAATAGTGAATGGGCTTAGTAACCGCTGCCATTATTTCACTATCCCAATTTACTCAAAATTAAAAAAATATTAATTAACTAATAATGGGAGGTTTGTGAAACTTGTTTAATGAATCTCACTGTTAGTCGAATTTTATTATTATTAATAAAAATTTTGTAGTATTATCTTTTACAGTTTGATTTTGAGACTGAGTTCTCAATGTTCCCGCAGAGGGGGAGAGAGAGAGAGAGAGAGAGAAGAGAGGCCTTTGTCTATGTGTGCCGGCGCACCTGCGTCTACTGGGCCCACCACTTCTTCCTTGCCAAGTCCTTTTCAGCCGTTCATCATTAACGTCAATCACGTCATAGATCGATCAGGGACGCCCCAAGTATCGGACGGCCTATATTGTTCTACCTCCATTGATTTTTAAATATTTCTATTATTCTAATTTAAAAACTATAAATAAATAGAATGACAATCTTCTCTATCAATCGGTCAGTCAAACAGTGGAATTCAAATAAAAAGTGTAATGATTACTGACTACAATCTGTCACAGCAACCCCACGATCATTCCCTTCAAATAATAAATCTCCTCCTTTTCTTAAATATAATTTTATTTTTTTAATTACACAATGCTTAAGATGTTTTCTTGTAAAATTTTATTTGGTTTCAAAAAATTAATAGAAGAACCCATAAATTCAAATACAATTTTGATTTCTACCTAATTCAAAAATATTAATTCATTATTTAATTATAGCTACGTATGAATTGTACTTCACTCGACAAGAACTTTTGTATAATATCAACAAGTAAGACAAAACATAGCCCATAATTAAATTATCTTCTGTATAATATTTAAAATTTATCATTTATATTAAAATAATTACAACAATTATCCCTAATTGCTAGATCAACTATTAATATCCCTAAGCCTAGAGACTGTATTGAATTTACCCTTATTATTATTATTATTATCGAGAGAATATTATCTGGTGGTGCAAGTTAAATAGCCTAAAAATGAGTTATTTTTTGGATAAATAAATATTTTATGTCAAACAGTGCGTGATACATGCTTTCTTTTGAAATGATTAAAAAATTAAATACTTGTAATAATAAAAAAATAAACTTTATAATTAATGCGTTCCTTACTACTAAAAAGCAAGGCTTTTCAGATTCAATTCAAATATCTTAGTATTTTAGTACCCAAAGAAGAAGTACTTCCATCACTAAATATCTATTTATTTTTTTACAATCATTATTATTTAATTAAACATCAACTTAGCTTAGCTGTCTCATATAGTATATGTAAATCATGGTCAAAATAACCTTTAATGATACGTCTATTTACTCTTGGAATATCTCACTTTTTTAATATAAATATATGCAGTAATAATAATAATACTTAATGTGTATTATAATTTTAAACTTAAGTCCCGGGTGTATCATTTTCATGTCGTTTATTTTTTGAAAGAATAATTATTACAAATTAAAAAATAAATAATTTATCTGTAACCTGAAATTATAACATACATAAATCACTCGAAAATAAAATATCTATTTTCGATTTGATTTATTAGATTTTTTCATCATATTTGAGTTCATGCAGGATGCAAGGACGAGCAGTGGAAAACCATTCTCTTAATGACAGAGGCAGACAAATGAAGTCTTTTTATTCAATTAATTAAAGGATTAATTAATAATAGTTTAATATATTTCCATAATCTACGTTGAACAGCTCTTTTGTTTTTCTAAAAAATAAAAGGGAGTTGAACGAACTAAATTATTTGCCACATGGTTTTCAATATTTCGGTTAAAACAAAATTATATTTTAATTAACCCTTTAAATGGGCCTCGTGTACATACTAAGACCAAGCAAGAGGCTCTGCTGTCCCAATTTAGAACCAATCCAAGTGGCCAAATATTTAACTTATTTTAATTAATCACAACACTCCTTTTGTCACTTTGTTTAATTAGCTCACAATACTTAAATACATTCTTTAATTTATGATATATAATAAAATTAATTGTTAGTAATTAATTACAATATAAGATAAGAAAGAAACGAAGGGAATGATGAACAACAAAAAGATCTAGAATAAATAAAAGGGACAAGACCAAAGTATTACATGGAAAACGTCTCACACATAAAATGTCATATTAGCTAACAAATTTAGCTCGTGAATTGAAATGTTATCGTGTTACTGAAAAAGTTAAATGTCATCTTACTTAAATATTTTATTTTTATTATTATTTTATGTATTAAATCAAATTCGCTTTATGAAATAGAAAGATATTAAAAAAATTCATTTAAAAAAATATTCTTTTTGAAAATTTATATTTATGAAAATTTGAATATTAATTCCGACTGTAGGAGTAATTATTAAGACATTTTCATTAGGCGAGATTCTGATGTGGGTTCGATGCAACTATATATAGTAGACTCCCTCTCTTCTCCCTCCCCACCATTGTTGTCCCTTCTCCGAGCTAATTTTTGAGAGAGAGAGAATGGAAGATATAAAGTCGAGATTTAAGAGGATTTGCGTCTTCTGTGGGAGCAGTCCGGGGAAGAAAGCTAGCTACCAAGAAGCAGCTGTTGAACTGGGCAACGAACTGGTATTATTTTTCTATCAGTTCAATTGTTTCAAAGTATTCGACTTTCTTCTCACCATTCAAAGATTGCTTTCTTTACACATTTGGATTCTCTTCTGTTCTTTCCTCCTGATCAAGCCTGTTTTCATGCTTTGATTAGAACTGTTGGTTTTCTTCTTTTTTTTTTTCAAATTGTTTGCCCAAATTTCCTCCCATACCAAGCGATAGACGTTCGAAATAAGTCGTCTGAAACCAGTACATTTGGACGTCTTTAACTATCTCAACCGGTTACATGGAGTTTTTCTGCATGGAATCTGAGCCATCTTCTTCTAAATTTCGTTTCGAAGATGATTTCTATGCAACATTAATGGGGGTTTTCCATCTCTCTGGCAACCTAACAATCAGCGAATTTTTTTCTGGAAAGGAAGGTTTTAAGGTTTCTCTTTGACGAGAGAGAGAGAGATAGAGAGAGAGAAAATAGTGCTAGCTGTAACCCGGGTGTCAGTTGAGCAGACTTCTTGCATGATCATCTCCTTCCTCGCCGTAGAAATTTCAAAAGAATAATCGCCTGCTTGTGAATGGGGAACCAAACGTGCTCTCTTTGTATCATGACTCTTTCTAGCATGTTTTAACCTTCCATCATCCAACTTCCATGATTCTAGTTTATGGGTTTTCTTAAAATAAATATATTTATGCTCGCTACGCATTTGCTCAGGGCTCTCATTCTGGTACTTTTTCTTGTAATTGGGAAACTAGAGAAAAAATGTGTATGATGATGGGTTTTGTGACACGCGTTATTGATTTTTGGATTTCGATGTGTTCTGCTGAAGGTGGAGAGAAGGATTGATTTGGTGTATGGAGGTGGGAGCGTGGGATTGATGGGTCTCGTTTCTCAGGCAGTTCATGATGGTGGGCGCCATGTTCTAGGGTTTGTCTCCCTCTCTTCCTCCCTCTCTCTACTTTCTAGTCTGTTTTCTTGCTTGGAGTGCAATTTATGTCCTTTGATGGGTTTCGGAAGAAAGTGGTCTGGTCATCATCGTCTTTTCTTCTCGCTGCTTTGATTTTGGAGTCTATTCTTCTTAAAACTTGCGAATTCTTCTTGGGTTTATCAGTTTTTCAAAAGAATGACATTGTGGGTTCATTAACTTGCTTTTCCCAATTTGTTGGGAGGTAAAGCCATAATTATTGAGTCTTCTTTAGATCCAAAATGCGATTCGAAAAGTAAAGGTCTTGCCAGCGAGACAGTGTTCTGATTTTGCATTTTAAAACTAGGTGAAAAATGGTTTCTAGAAGCTTTTTAGAAAATCTTTGTGCAGTACCATCATAAAGTTTCAGGTAAAGTGAAAACAATTGGAAAGCTTTTGACTGTAGCAGACTTTTAGTCACTTTTTTGAGTATAGTTTTCTGTTCTTTAAAATACTGAGTTGAGAAATATTGTCATGAAGTATATAATCTAGGCGATAAACTGGTTTTCCTGCGCTGCAAATTGCAATGCCATTTTCTAGGGTTTGTTAATCATAATTTTTTGTATTGTTTTGGAACAATTTCTGACTCTTTTGTCGGTTTTTTGCAGAATCATTCCAAGAACCCTAATGCCCAGAGAGGTATATTCAGTGCATTTGTTTATCAATCCCTCTTCTCCAAATCCAAATCTGCAATTTTTATATGAAGAATAAACTCTTAAGTTGCAATTGCCATATTGGATTTGAAACCCACTTTTGAACTTGGACTTGCTCAGTTGATAACTTAGTTTTATTTGACTAATATTACAACAAAACAATGCCTTACGTTTGCAGATAACTGGAGAGACTGTTGGAGAGGTAAAGGCTGTATCTGATATGCACCAAAGGAAAGCCGAAATGGCTCGCCAAGCGGATGCTTTTATCGCTTTACCTGGTATACGGTTTCTCCATTTATCATCTTTAATTTGTTCAATGAAGATCATACTTTCCAATCCTTTTTTTTTTTTTTTTGAAAAAATCAGGTGGCTATGGCACCCTAGAAGAGCTGCTCGAAGTCATAACATGGGCTCAACTTGGAATTCACTGCAAGCCGGTGAGGCAAACATCTTTTGTTTCGATTATGGCGGTGAGAAGTTTGATTAATCAGTGGATAGAGAGAAATTTGGGTGCAAATTTAATATATTCAGGCTATCTTTATGTTTTTGGTAATAGTTTGAACGGAATCGAATGGGATTGCTAAGTCGGCAAATCTTATCTTTGTGGGTCTAAGCTTAATAATAGAATCAAATCAATGAATATGGATCTTTCCACTCATAATTCACATGGTAAGATAGTCTTGGATTAGCTAATCAAGACTCACACATGGAAAGATAGAAGGATAGCTCAGAGATTTACTATTTTAATTGTTTCCATTATACAAATTGGGAAGATCATCCACTTGAATCGAAGAGATCTCAATAGAAAAATACAAAATGAAATTGATGGAACTGGATGTTGTATTATAATCCAAGATGAAGTTGTTTAAATTATTGGTTTGTAATCTATTTTATTCGCAGGTGGGACTTTTGAATGTTGACGGGTACTACAATTCGTTGTTGTGTTTCATCGATAAGGCGGTTGATGAAGGCTTCATCTCTCCAACCGCACGTCGAATTATAGTGTCTGCTCCAACTGCTCAGCTATTGGTTAGACAACTTGAGGTTAGTTTAATCTTTAATGCTATAATTTTAAAGTTCTCTTGATCGTGCATTATAATAATTGCTTATTTTGATCAATAATTCTGGAAAGTGTTGCATAAAACTATATTATATGTAAGGTGGGTGAGACATCTATTTGAATTGTTTAGCAATAGATATGCTGACCCTTTCACCCATTTCCTTCGTTCTTGGAGAGATAGATAGAGAGAGAGAGAGAGAGAGAGAGAGAGAGTTGAATAGTCTTATACTGATGCTAATCTGTAAACTTGTACAGGAATATGTCCCGGAGCAAGATGAAATAACTTCGAAGTTGGTGTGGGAGGAGGTGGACAGAAGAAGCTACGTGTCAGAATCCAAGATTGCGACGTAATGATGAGAGGAAGGACGGGAAGGGTGGCGTTTGACGAAGTGGGAGAAGAAGAAGAGTACATAAAAAAGAAGTTAGTTGATTTAGAATACATGATGGAAGGGAAGCAGGATTTAGAGCAGAAACTTTTATTTTTTGGTATTTTACGAAAGAAAATTCAGATGTATACGCATTCGAACTGAACATTTCCGTATGTGAATTTGAAGTAGTCTAATTGTAGAGTTACTGTCTCCATTTTCATCGGATTATGAAGCTTTTAACCATCTCTGCAAGTCGAAATGGTCTGTAATGGAGGATTATGGGACGGCCCAGTAGTGATCGATGGAAGACGAGTTTCGTTACACTAGCCCAACTCTTTACAGACCAAATCGAAGCCACTTATTTTGACTGATTCCAGCTAAATCAACGGCGTTGATGACGCCTGCATTTGGCGGGTGTTTCTTGGCTCTCAAGTCTGAACCTAAGAAAGATGCGAACGAGAGACAATGCCTTTCCCATTTCTCTTGCTTTAATAAAGATTCTTGCTTGAGAGAGAGAGAGAAGCTCACCTCTGTTTTTCTCCACTTTAATCTCTCTTACCATGAATGATCTCGTCCGAAGGACGGTCGTGCCGCCGTTTCTTCCCTCCAATCTGTGCCGTAGAAACTCCATAACTGCGCCGCTCGTCTTCCCCACAAAACTTAATCTCTCCACTGCCAAGTCATGGCAAAGCTCGAGTTACCCCCACGCTTTCCGATCTGCTCCTCCGCCATCCCAGCCGTCGCCTTTTTTCTTAGAGCTTCTCTCCTCGTCTTCCTCCCATATCTACACCTCCCTCAGCGAGATCCTTCCTTCCACCGGAATTGTACGTTCTCCTACATCCCCTTCTTCCAGTTACAACCTGTTCATCCAGAACCACGTAATTAAACAGGCAGCCGGAGCCGACAACCCCACCGTCCCCTCCGGTTCTTGGTTTTTCCGAAAGCTATGGTTCATTGTCTCGGTCGGAAATCCAATCTCAGCTTGTATCGGATTCATTCACCGGCGAATCATTCCGAGCATAACCAGAGCTTTTGATCAAATTCTTCGGTTCATTAAATTAAGCAGAGGCAAGTAATGAGTAGGAGCTTGGTATCAAAAAAAGAACCGAGAAACAGTTCGGATTGGATAGATACTAAGATATACAGGTTTGATTTAGTTTTAATTTTCATAAACTAAACAAACCACTAATTTATTAATTAAATAAGGAACTCTTTTGCTTGTGTTTTCCACTTTTTCAACTAATTGAAATTCTCAAACCATGCTGAAGTTGAAGTCTTTTCTCAAATTTTGGATTTTTATGAATGTCATCTTCTATTCGCTTGGATAAAAACCAGTAAACAAGCTTTCAAAGCTGGACTGTTATTTTAATTATAGACAAATAATTAAGAATTCATCTTTTTCTTGTGTATTTACGAGCTAAGAACCGGAATAATTAATTGAGGACGATAAGGTTTATGTGTCTCTTATTTCTTATGGGTTGTTCTTCTTCTTCAGCATATTGCAGAAACAGTAATATTTTACTTGAAAATGTAAAAATTATATGAATCTAACCAACCAGCTCTGTTAAGAACGCCTCCCAATGTGCGGGAGAACGATTTGGTTTGTGCATTATTCACAAAGGGTCGGGTCGGAGCAAAAACAAAAATTATAGTAAAAAAATAAGATTTTTCATCAACGTCGTACATATTTGATGTCATATTATCGATCAGTTTTGAGCCTGTCGTAAAAGGTTCTCCGGTCCATGTCGTCGTCTTCATCGGAAAAAACATACTCTGTTTCGCCATGGCCACTCCAGGCTTCCATCACATCCGCTCGCCGAGACTCTGCAACAGCACGGTGAGCTATGGCCGGCGAACTTGGAGACCAGTTCTTGTTCTTCCTCGCCTGCTTCGTTTCTTTGCTTGATTTTTTGGAAAACGAAAACCACCCGTTTGACTGAGGTTTTACTTCCTCTCTGTAAACTTTCTGCTCCTTCAAAATCTGCAAATTTCAATTCCCACTCAATAATCTCAACACAAAATAATAAAACCAAATATTTTTCTTTTCTCGAAATCTTAAAAAATTGTTCTAATTGACCATCACGAAAGTTCTGAAAACTCAGAAATTGCAGAGGATATGGAAGAAGAAGTACCTCAGGGACTGGATGCTTATAGTTTGAGGTAGAAGGAGAAGCCAAGTACTGAAAAAACTGGAAGAAGGCAGATTGACTTAATTCAGAGCAGTTTTTCCAGTAGTAAATAGCTAAATCCCAGGCCCTAGCCCTCCATTGTCGAAGCTTCTGTTCAATGTCTGTTTCGTGTTCTATTATGTAAGGCCTCAACAGCATATCAAAGACGTATCCTGTCCCCTGAATTATTCCATATTTATTTAATTATACTTCGAACAATTAATAGGTCGAAATTAGCAACAGAATCTAGTCTTACGATTTTACCTTTGTTTGTGGATACCAAAGGTAGATAAAGAGAGCTAGTTTCATCTCACCATACATGGGCAACCTGTCAAACCCACGCCATTTGATCAAATACTCTGTTCTTTTATCGTTAATTTATAATATTAATTGTATTAATTTTTATTTAATACGTCAATTAATATTTTAAAATAATATAATAAAAAAATAAACATAATATTAGTTTTATCATGACTAATTTTGAAAATTTCACGTACCATGATATGAATATGTCGCCGATCCTCTCCAGAATTGTTATGAGTGCAACAATGATCCTGCGTACATTAATCAAATGCAACTTCCTTAAATGGTCATTAAAATTGTAATAATGCTACCATAATAATCAAACAAAGAAAACCAAATTGAGATTAATTCCGGCTGCAGCAACGTTGACCAAACTCTCACCAATCCCAAATACCTAATCAAACTACTATGCATAAAGTAAAATGAAATTATAACTAAGTTTCATATTGGTCGCTCATGCCTTGATCCTCATGGCTCATGCTTCTAAAGAACAATCAATCTGATGGAATAAAAATAATAATTAGAAAAGCAAAGTTAAACTGAAAAGTAAAGTTAAAAGAAAAATGAAATTCGACTGGCTTAGAACACTAGATCCTAATTCCTAACGCGATCTATCGACCCTTTTTCTTGGACAGAGATTTGTAAAATGTAGATGATTCGTACCAATATTGGCACCAGAATCTAAGTTCTTCGATATGCACGCTCTTCTTCATCACAGTTTTGTAGCACTCAAAGGCTGGATATGCATACCCAAATAGCATCCTGCAATTTGCAAAAGACATCGCGTTTAGAGAGAGGAAGAAGAGAGGGAAAGCTTGAGTACGTTAAAAAATGGCGGAAACGTACAGAAGACATCTGCTGATGAGTTCTCCAAACATGATCGAATCTCTGCTAAATACCCTGAAAAACAGAGCCTCAAATTGTCGATAATTCGTTTGCTTTTTCACTACTATTTCTTCAACCACCGAATGTTCTAATTTGATCCCCACCGAGTAATCACGCCGGAGTGGATGAATATCAACGGAAAGATGACTGCTTTTGAGTCGCCGGAGGAGCACAAAACTGGCAACAAACACCCTTTGGGCGAAATTTTTAAACAGGGACGACTGATCCAAAAATAACTAGGTACAAATTTTGATAAGAATTAAGAATATGGGTTTGGATGGAAATGCAGGCTATTGGAAGAGAGAAGGATATCTGATTCCGTAAAAAGAAATGTATATCAAGAAAATGAAGAAGATGATGTCTCTCTCTCTCTCTCTACAAATCTCTCTCTCTCTCTCTCTCTCTCTCTCTCTCTCTCTCTCTCTCCCTCTCCCATATATATATATATATATATATATATATATATATATGTATATAATGGAGTTGTAAAAGAGAAGAAAATGATTGGGTAGTGTAAAAAAAGGGGGAAACTGAAGAAGGATTGTCTTGCAAGCGACGTTTTCTCCTTCATCTCACACGCTACTCGGCAGCGCCGGTGAATTTCTACGGATGCTTCTAAACCCAGGTTTATTATTCCGTTTGGGCGTAGTTGTTGACACTTGGAGGATGTTCATGTCATTTCACTCTCATTCCTTAAGGGTATCTTCGTCGTTTCCCAAACTTTTCGTTAATGTTAATCTTTTAGCCAAAGCCAATTAATCAAGGGTATTTCTGTCTTTTCTCCGATTATCTTCAATAAATGAGTGAGCTTATTATTCGGTTTGATTAAGCATTTTCAAGACTAATCTTTCTTAAATAATCATTCCGTCTTGATTTAATCTCTTCAGAATTAGAGCAAACAACGATTACATAATCAAAATTAAAGGAATAATTACAAAAATAAACCTTCAATTACTCCACGTATTATTTATTTTGGATTTGTTAAAATATATGTAATTTAGCAAAAAATATGGTGAAAATTACATGATTAACCAAAGAGAAAATAGAAGTTTCTGAGGAAAATCTGTCCATGCAGACAAAGTCAAAGTTTAATTTTTAAAGTAACGACCACTTTTAAGAACAAAGCATTTGACCTGGTTAGGCCACCACAAAAACCTAGTCTACTTCAGAGTTTAAGACCTTTAAATCTACGAGCCCGATTTGTCTGATTATTATTAATTATTATTGACTACAAGTTTTGATAATTTACCCAGTCTTAATGATTATTAACAACCGAGTAGGATTATTTATTTTTATTTTTATTTTTAGTTTAATTGAGATTTGGAAGTAGTCTATATCTGATCTGTTGAACAAACAAGACAGAGAGATGGGTCCTGAATGTAGGTCACCTGCCACCCAAAGTAACGCTGTTAATATTATAGAATTTGATTAAGAAATATTAGTACCTTGATTAGGTCTTAATGTCATATAATTATGATTATTGTACTGTTTCTTGTTAGAGTTTTGTGATTAGGCCAATCTACTCTTTTATCCTACATAAAATATAGATTAAGAGTTTAATCTGCTGACTTAGTTATAATCCTTATCAATGATTACTGATGAATATAGTTTATAGTTCTTTATTATAAATCGTTATGCACTGGATAAACATTCTTAGACGAATTTAGTTCAGTAATTTATATTCAATTCCTAACTATTTTATGTTAATTATTATTTTTATTTTAAATTTAGATAATTTTCTTATTTTAATTTTATTTGCGCTTGTTTAGGCCCAAACGATAGCCCAGTCATCTCCATCTTATTTATATCGATTTAATTGTTTATGTAATAGCATTTAAGCCATGCACTTGAGGATAAGTCACCTATTTAACAACTCCGTGTCATTACTTGTTAAGATAAAGAAAATGAAATAAGGTAATATTCAATTTAAACTATGAAGTTCCGAGGTATTGAACAAAAATCACTTTTAAGTAAATTTTCGAATAATCTAAATAACGAAATATAAAGGACGTTCGAAATAAACATTTTCGACTCCCCAATTTCAACATCGGGGGACCATTATCTAAGAACGGCCCAAGTGAAACAGGGGTGGTAACCCGTTCTCGACAAAAAGCTTAGCAAAATATATCATTCTTTTTTGAAATTTTTACCATATGTTTATCATATCATTATAATATAATCTATAATGTTTTGTGATTTTTCAACATTTTTACTATTTATTATAATTTTTTACGTTTATTTTATAGAATATTATTTTAAAAAATTATAATAAATCATATAAGTGTTGCATAATCGTGAAACTTTTGAAATTATTTTCTCATGATATACTGAACATGAATAAAAATTTCAAGAAAATCAGATATCGTTTTTTATGTTTTTTTTTTTTTAGAACGAGGGGTCATCACCCCTATCTCACTTGGCAGTTAGATCAGCCCCCCGAAGTTGAGATCGGGGGTCGACATGTTTTGTTTTGAATGCTTTTTATATTTCGAAGTTTATATCGTTCAAAAATTTATTTGAAAGTGTGTTTTATTCAATAATTTATACTTCAATATTTAAGTTGAATGTTACCCTACAAAATAAATTTTCAATTGCACAGATGACCTAATTATCTAACATAATTAGGTGAAAAAATGATTTTTTTTAATTATTTTATCCTAAAATTATAAGAAAATAAAAAAGTAGTTGGGCGATTGTTTTCCTAAGAAAGATAGTGATACTTGAAAATTTATAATGTGTATTTTTTATTTATTATATTAAAAATATCAATTAATGAGTGTCACTCAAAAGTCAAAAATTAAAAAGTCACCTCAAGTAATTAGAACTATTTTAATTTGTTTGTTGTAAAATTAAACATGGGCGATGAGCAAACGAGAAGAATTGAAATTAAGGAGGGAAGATAAGATTTAATGGTTGCATTTAATGCCATTTAATTATTTCTCGGAAAATGAGGAATTTTTCTTTCAAACAGGAAAACCCAAAGAATGAGATCTATTCCGATCCAAGCAAGCAGATTCTGAGTTTCATGTCGTCCCATAAATGGATGAATGACCATTTCTGTTAATCTCTTTAATTGTTTTCAAAATTACTAATTATAAAATTATAATTTAACTTCACATTCTCACCTATAATATCATGTTTCTCATGCCAGTGATTTGAGACAGATAAGAAGAATTTAGATAAAGCTTTGTTTTCTAATTACTCTGGCTCATGATGATACCTTTGGTATTAGGGCACAATTAAAGTCTCTATATTTATTCTAATTAATCGAATCAATCCATCAGCAAAATAAAACACGATAATAACGCTCTCTTGTTGTTTGAGTAAATTAACGACACTCGTATCCTCGTTCAAAAGCTGCGATTAAAGGTTAGAAATCAAAATGTTGCACACTTCTTACGAAACAATAATTTGATTAAATGACACGGTCTAGATGATTTTGAAGAAGATGCATTGATGTGGAGGGTGTCATTTATGGTTTGTGTTGGTTTTTTCTCGGTACATCCACCCGTGGGCGATGGATGGTGACTTTAAGTCTCACCCCACAAAGCATTTTGTTTTTGTTCTTTTCCAACCACATTTTTTGTTGTCCCTTTAATATTCTTTTATCTTTACAAAAGATTAATTAGACCCTCATTTGCATTAGCATGAGCTAATTAAACGCTAATTGGAACTTTCCACACGTGCATTCATCTCTGCTAGTTTGATTCTAGGGCTTATTACTTTTTCCAAGAGCTTGATAACCCTAATGATATAGCCATTACTGGTAGATGTGATTATCGTTAAAGAAATTATATGGACAATATATTTGTACAGTATTAGAGCTAAATTAAAAGTTGAATGCATGTGCGTTTTTTGATACTTAGTTTGATGTTCATAGTTTAGGTATATATCTTCATTACTATAAGTAATATACTTAGTTTGAAGTTCATAGTTTAGGTATATCTTCATTACTATAAGTAATATACTCGAAAACATGATTACTTCAACTAATCTCAACTAGTTTTTCAGTTCATTATCCTTAATTTATGGCAACGTACAAGAGGAAGAAGGGTCAATCTCTCCTATTTGTAGGATGGCACGTAGCCTCTTGTTTGTATCGAATGTCGAAGACGAAGAAGAAGCAAATCTTCTGCAATGGAGGCAGCAGGAACAGGAAGAAGAAGAAGAATATGAAAGAGTAACCAGTAAATCAGCAAAAGCTTCAACAATATAGCCATGGCTACTTTCTGCATTAAGCCTCAAGTACCAACACAAAAGCTCTTCAAGACCCTTCCATTTTCTCAAATCATGAGCTTCGACCATCTCCGACATTGATTTTCGGAAATCCAAATAAGGGTCTCGAGAATCCATAGCCAAAATTACGGTTTCTTTGAACAGAAGTGCTACGTCGTTATCTTTCGCCTCCTCTAATATCGAGCTTGTTTCCCCCAGCTTGAAAAATAGCCTTTCTGCTCTCAACCCTTTAATCATCGTCTCTATCAGGTCTCCGGCGCAGTCTTCGGAGGCGGTGGAGAAGCTTCCACGTTCAAAGGACGAGTCGGTGAAGAACGAGTCTGGTGTTTCTCCAGCGACAATGGCTGATTCGGAGGAGGCAGAGTTTAAGGTCCGAAAAATGTCTTCGGAGGTGGTTCTGAAAGAGAGAGTTTTCGGCTGAGAACAAGACGGCCATGGCCACGCCGGCAGCCTCGCCTCCGTCGTCTTGAAGAGAGAGGGAAGCCTCATTTTCTTACCCATCTCCGATATTCTCAGCTGGGTTTTAAGACACTGGGAAGAAAGCCCTTTTGAAGCATCAATGGAGATTTAAATATGGCTGCTGTGATTAAGGGAAGAGGGAGAATGGGGAAGATGTTTCATTTAGACGCCATCAGAGTTGCAGAGAGACAGATGAACAGGCTACTACAAAAACGAGAGGAAAGGCAAGGGCGCAAGGAATTTAATGCCCATTCACTTTAGACTCCATATATTATTTTCGTATTTCTTATATTTAATTTGTATTTGCAACAATAATTAACAGTGGCTACTAAATTATAAATTAAAATAATTTATTACAAAAATTGCTTTGGTTTTATTATGCTCGTTACTATTATTGCTTTGGTTCTAAAGAACAATGTTATAATAATTAGTCTTAAATTAAAATAATATACCATTTCATGCTTCCTAAGTAGTAGTAGGGAGTCCTAATAAAGTTTGACCAACTGGGATTGGGCAAGAGCTGGGACCCAGAAGGAAGAAGAAATAATAAAGAAAGAAGTGGACAATAAATAAATTGGGAGGGAAATATGATAAATTTAAGAAAAAGACAATCTACTCCTTCCCTCTCACGTGCACTCCCATCCTACTTGCCTGGTTGGGAAGCTGGGGCCACGTGTCCCCGAGGTTAATATTAGTAATTAGCTCGTTTTTAAATTTGTAAAATTTTGTGATTAATTTACTGCTTTTTTTTTTTTTTTTAATATGATAAGATTTTCTATCTTTTATATTATAATCTCGAAATTTGAGGTTTTTTTTTTGTTAGCCGAGTAATTACTAGATAGTATAAAGAGTTAAACGATGCCGTTAGATGTACATCCTAATTTTATATTATAATATTGCATTCATCGTATACAATTAATGGATTTAGCCAAGAATCATACAACTATTCCAAAATCATTTGATGAATGAACCATTTACAGAAACATTAAGCTTTAATCCAAAAAAACACGAATATCTTATAATCAATGTCAAACGACTGGAGAAACAGATCATCGACTAGAGCTGGAAAACTACAGACTGTCGTAAATTCGGTTAAACACACATAATATGTCATAAGGGGGTATTCCCTCGATACAATTTTTAACATTTGAAGATGGACAATTTTAGACGGAAACATGGTCAATCGATTCGGCAAGCTTTCTCGTGTTTCCCAGAATGTTCAGAACATGCAAAGGACAGTTCAATAAGCAATATAATGACCCATATCTATATCTTAAGCTCTAGAAATCTAAAAGTAGCTGCCCTCCGGAGGCTGGACCAGCTTCCGGTTTTGTGCAGTTGCCATTTCCTTTTTCAGTTGCGTGAGGATGTCCTCCATCGTGTATTCTCGCTGCCAGTTCGCAAGAAGTCCAAATTTCTTTGACTCCACCTGTTGGAATTATATATCAAAGCAAGTAACCAAATTCAACTATCACTAGGCCAGTTAGTTTTGTAATATCATCGAATTTGATCACTGTCAACATCTTAAATCACCTAGTTTTAATCACACTCTTATCTTATATCAAGAGTAGTACACTAATGAATCAAAGAATGATTTCTTATCGAGCAAAGTTGACTTCAAACTCTCTTTTTTTAAAAAGTTGAGATAGCAGCCTAAACAGGTTTCGAGTATTTATTTATCGTATGTATTTCAAAATTGCTATCTTTTATTCGCAAAAAAATAGAGAAAATAAACTCAAGAGGTGAAAAAAATAAGTCATACTACTCCAGTTTCGTGGTTCACGCATGTCATGTTGATTCGGGAATGAAACCGAACACTAGGTGGTTTCTCAGGGTAATCTTTATCACAAAACAGCTTCAACTGATAGATCCTACCTTCATGTACAGTCTGGAAGGAAAAATATTAGGAAAAAGGAAAAAGAAAATCAGTCATTGCATGGTAGAACACTAAAGTTGCCTTCTTAAGACAAAAAAAAGGAACAATATACAGGCAAATAACAAATCACCACATAAAAGATGCTTATAGAATGACCTATCATTGCATTGAAAGAGATGGAACTTCAACTCCGTGAATTCAAGAACTTCGGTTTATCATACCCAATTTCAATATGTTTAAAGTTAGCAACTAGTCTATAAAATAAATGTCACTGTATTGGAAGACATTACATTATGAGGACCAATGATTGTGCCAGTCCAAGATCGCATATAAATATCATCTCCATCATCCATTCCATAGCTCACCGTCCCATCTCCTATACCCTTTTCTCCCCGTTCAAGTTCTTCCAGCAGTCTGAAGTTCCGAGGAACTGGAATGAAGTAAAAACAACAACTTGTATTTAATTGATTCTGCCTTTTCAGGAAGGTAACGAGTCAAGTCGGGAAGCATTTCACTTTAGTTATGCACGATGAAAAAACTAACGACAAAAGAAACACTCATTAAACACAAAATCAATGATAACGACGGGCGAATCAGCAGTTCAACAAGCCCCCATTAACAACTACATGGAGAGAAATGACATATTCTTGCAACGCAAAGACTGCAAAAAATAAAGCCAGAATCTTAATGGGGATAAAGTAATTCACAGATTTTCAACAGCCTACCAAATTTTATACAGCCCCACCAACGATGCTGAGATAGAAAGCAATTTCTCTAATTAAAAGAAAATCACTAAACAATAAACTTTAAGACAAATAAAACAACAATGGACCATTTGACGCTAAATATGGCATCAACAAGAGAAAATTATGTTTATTTCAGACAAAAAGGTGCATAAAAAGAGAGAACGAAACAGTTAGTGCACTCTAGTGAACAATAAGACAGGTAACTACTTCTCACGAAACATTGTTGGTCATTGTGAATTGGGCGTGAACCAGTTCATTTTTTGTAGCATTGATTGTCTGGGATGAGACCTTTACACTGTGCTTTCAGAATTTTTTAGTAAGTTGCTGATAATATTTCCACAAGAGGAAATGGTGCACAAAGACCTTGAGTTAAATCTATCGGATGATTAAAACTGAGCAAGTACTGGAGCCATCAAACAGAGATAAAGCTTTGCAAATCATTAAACCCTTTAACCAAAGACAAGGGCTCAATCCAATCAACGAACGCTCATAAAAGAGCAAGAAAATAGGAAGCCGCTGAGGAAGCAAGAACCAAACTTACATCGACTCCACTTCCCATCTGGGTCTCAATTTAACCAACAAATCAAATCCTTGAAATAGAATGCGCCGCGAAAGATATAAATACATATAAATCATTAGAAGCAACTCGAACCCATAAAGAAAATGAATACGACCATTGAAAATTATAAAGCATAAAATGCATGATCATCAAAATCGACAACACCCACTTGAACGACTTCAAAGAAAATCAAGGGAAGCCCAGGATAAATACAACGAGAAAAGAAAACGAAGGAAACGGGTAGGAACTCACCCACGACACTCGATCCTCCTGATCCAAGCGTCATGGACGTATTCCGCAAGAATTTCTCGACAGGTTTGATAGGATCTGATCAGAGAGAAATAAAACTTAGAGACGAGTAAAAAAGAAGAGGAATCTCGGGTGAGGAAAGGAACGAAAGTGGGGAAATAAAGAAGGGGCATTCGTGCTAAAAGAATCAACTTTGCCGGTATTGCCCATTCCATACCACCTGGTTTTCGTTTCTTCTCTCAAATTCCATTCCGCTAACAGGCTTTCTCCTCTATTCGGCTCTTCTGGGCTTGTAAAAGTATGGGCCAAAAACAATCATTCCTTCCAAACACTTGTGATTGACCTCATCACTTGCGCAAAAAGGGAGGATCCTTCGCCATGATCACCAGACTTTCCGAGAGAGAGAGAGATGGTTGTGTCGTGGGTGAGTTAAGGAAGGAGGTTGGAAGATGGGAAGGAGTAAAACCAGAATTGAATGGAGAACATGGAAGGAAAGGAGAGAGAAAGAGAGATAGAGATAGAGATAGAGAGAGAGTAGAAGAGGTTTAGCTAAATGGAGAATGACCAACAGAAGGATGGCATTAAGATCGAAAGGGAATACACATCAGGGAAGATGAACAAAGCAGAGAGAGAGATAGAGAAATCAATTCTTGTATATTTATCATGTGATGCAATACCCTACATTATTCTCAACCGTCTCAATTACTCTTTGCATTTATGTGTATGCTCCAAAAAACTACCATTTATCCAACCCCAGCTCACCTCATTATATATACCTATATTATCAATCCTCTATTTCGGCGAAGTTGATGATTTGATTATTTTGGTAAATTATTGTTCGAGTTTGCCTTTTGCACTCGCCTGAGTTCTTCCCCGTCGTCTATTTTTCAAGTATTAGACTAATGATTTTTTGTATGAGTTCAAGGTTTGTCAACCAGTTGTTAAGAGTGGGGACCAATCCTGAGTGGCCTGTTAAGACCTTCATACATTCTACGTTGTAAAATCTGCCCAGGCACGGAAAATCTAGCTCGAATTACAAAGTTTCTCCGAGAAAAAAAAAGAAGAAAAAACTCAGTACTTTAGGAACAGTGATGTATCGTTTTCACTGCCTAGATCGAATACGAATATGTTGAAAAAACAGAGCATCCCAAATTTGATGGCACGTTTGAGAAGCTGAAAAACTGATTCATAAAAGGCCAAAAAAACAGCTACAATCTTAACCAGAAGAAGGTATTTGAGCAGATAGGGTTAGATCAAGAGAGAAGAGAGAGTGAATTCAAAGGAAAATCTTTAAAGAGGCCCAAAATTCTTCTGTTTTCCTATATTAGCTAATCGATAGAAAAAAGGCAGTTGTATATGGCTACAAATTCTTCCACTTCTCCAAAATCTGCTCCTGACCTACACGTCAGCTCTTGAGGCAAGAGGGCAAGGAACATAAGCCATAGTAAAATGAAAAGAAAAACAGAAAGAGAGAGACGGAAAAGATGGAGGAGAAAGAAAAGAGAATCTTTCTCTAGGTTTTAGTTGAGGAGCCGAAGGTATTATCATGGAGGAAATCAAGAAGAACTGTGCTTTTGCATTTGGGGCATTTTGGGTCATCTTCTGAGAGCATAACGTACATGAGGCAACGTGGGCAGCCAACCAGCAGCATGGAAGTGGCCTCGGGGCTGTTTGAGTATCGGAGGGTGTCGTCTAGGTTCATCTCCGACGAAACGCACGAGCTTGGAGGAGACGTCGGCGAGACTGTTGCTGATCGGCTAGGCGACTCCATCTGCAGTCGGATTTGCCTTGGTGGCGAAAGGTTCAGCTTCAGCTCTAGCTTTGGGCGGCCGTTGTTGTTTCTGCGACTCATCGTTCTTTAGCCTCCTGTTTGAACACAAATGGAAAAAAAAAAACAGTTGAATTTCAACGTTAAATTATTAAGATCTCGACGCGAAATTGACGAAAATAAATGGAAAATCTCCTACCTTTTTGCGGTGTTGGAGAAGGGTGGATGAAGTGGTTTGGAAGAGTTAGTCTAGAGAGATGGCTCGAACCTTGACTAAGTTCTATGGCACCCACAAAGAGATGTCATTTGTGTAAGTGAGTTTGGACCGCTTGGCCATATATATACAAGGCAAGAGAAGAGAGAGAGAGAGAGAGAGAGAGAGAGAGGGTTTTGCTTAGATCATTAACCCAAGTATTTAATCGTAGAGAAGAGGTGGAGGGTGCAGACAGAAAAATGAGGAGAGGAAAAGTGCAGAAATTGTATTAACTGTTGGGAGAAAGTGCCCAGGAAGTAAGCAGGAAGAGGAAACATGCAGTAAAAATTACAAAAATTGCAGAGAAGGCGTTTTTTTAATTCATTAATAAGGGCAAAGAGTGTTTTAAGGAAGGAGAGAGAGAGAGAGAGAGAGAGTCAAAATGAAAACCCTACCTAGAAATTTAATTGAAAACAACCGAACATTAAATGGTAAGCCAGATGGAATCAAGAGTAACAGCTAAACCCTAATTTAATAATGCAACAGAGCACCCAAAATATTTAACACAAGAAAACACTGTACAAATTAATGGCCTCCCAATATTTTCATAGAAATATGCAACATATTTAATGATTTTTCTTTCACTCTATTTTGTTTCTTACCTTGAAAACTATAAGATAACATGCAGATCTCTCTCTCTCTCTCTCTCTCTCTCTCTCTCTCTCTCTCTCTCATAGCTTTCGCAATCAAACGAACCATTTGGATTCAAGTTTGGGTGGCTGCACTTCAAAAATTAATAAATAAATAAATAAATATTAATGAAAGTAAGTTGTACAAAATATCAGAATTTATGATAAAAACTTTCAACATGTACATAAATTCAATGATGTCTTAAAAAATGAAGCCTCAATAAACTAACATGTCCACAGAATGGCCTACAACTTGAAGATTCCTGACAATAAACGAGCAATAAGTAGTAGTTTTCACGGTTCAATTTGCTTAAAAATGTTTAAAAAGTTACGGCATAGTACGTATCTTTTGTTTCATTTTTTCTAAAACAATCGTTAACACTTTTTGTGTTGTGGATCAACTGCCAAAAATTCAATGAGTAATCTTAACATTTAATATGTATTTCTGAATAATCTAAATTTTCAATTATTGAACAATTTCATTTGATCAAGTTTAATATTATTCAGATTAATCAATATTTCTATGTTTCGATGCAACAACAAGAATGTTATTCGTCACAAATAGTTTTGTTCGCTAGTTAATTGATCACATTTAATTCATAAAATAGATTGATAAATCAAAATAAGTATATTACATCTAATAAGTATCTTGTGTCATAATTTAGAAATTTTATGACTTAAAACTCTAGCATTCTTTTATTTATTACACATGTCTCTTATTTAAGACCACTAATATCACCCATTATTATTAATAAACTCAAAGAAACCGACTAAAAAAAAAAAAGCAGTGAAAAAACAAACGTATAAATCAAAATTACTTCTGAAACAAAAGCAACTAAACATAAGCAAGAGCGATCCACCAAATAAGATACTACTCCTTCTCTTTTTTCGGAAGAAAAGAAGAATCCTCTCAAGATTGATGAAAGGAAAGAAATCCAAATGAATGGATAGGAAAAATCAAAGAATGAATTACGCTTCGATCTTGTCGTAAAATCTAAAGAATACTAATCCACCTCCTATATTTAGGATGGCCCTACAGAGTTAAAGAGTCCAGCCATTATCTCATATCAAAGAAAGAACGGTGAGATTTAACCAAACAAATTCATGTATTTTTTTTATTAAACTTAAAAACATGTCTTCAAATGAATCAAATGTTTATTTTCCGTGAATCTTTTCATAAAACAAGTCATTTGTTTAAGTTTGAAAGTCTATAAATTTTGTCGGAGATTCGCAATCGATTGCGAAATGTTCAGATTTCTTTATAAATGGCGAATTTACGACATCATTGAATATAAAGATCTAATGATAGATTTACCCTTAATGATAGATTACATCTCTAAATAAATACTCCATTAATTATTTCTAAATCATAATTAGGTCGAATTTAAACTCTCATTTAAATACTAAACAAATCTACTCGATTTCATTTATTAAAAGTAAAATTCAGAACTTTTTATAAGAAAATGTTGTAGACAATAACGCAAGATCTCTCTCATATAGCATACAAACATACAACATATATACTCAAAGGAGTTTCTTAGAAGTAAATTGCATGTAATCAGAAGCAGTCATCTAGTATTGAGTAGAGAAGGACACTGATTAAATGAAGAACTGGTAACTTGGTAATGTAATAAATACTAAGCTGCTTTGAATTAATGGGTTTAAATTAGAGCTGTATGAGATCCACCAACAGACCAAAAGCAAGCTCAAGTTTTCCTTTTTGTTAATTTCAAATTATTGATTTTTCTTTCGACTAAATCGGACTTAAACAAGCATCCGCTCGTCCGAAATGAAAAGTACGAAATTCTCTTTGTTTTTTCTTTTTCTCTGTTGAACAAAATTGACTAATCTCAATAGTCTGTTTCTGTTAACAACATATTGTTTGTTTTGGGTCGATATGCATAGATTTGATGAATTTATCCTGTTCTTAATATCGGATTATTAGTTATAAAAAAAAACACTCTACTTATGTATTAAATAATTCTATTCTTCTTAATTATTGTAAGATTGTACAAGTCTTCTGCTATTAACTAGGCCTATGCTCTTTTTTGAGAAATTCAATAATTCTCTCCGAATATTTTCTATGTTTATTAGTATTATGTAAACGAGCATTGTACGATAACTCTCGAAGTAGTTCACTCAGACATGATGATGAATGATGTAAGATATGCTCTGATACCAATTTTTTTTTTTTTTTCGTTCAACCTGATGCTTCTCAAACGAGCACATGAAGAAGAGCTAAAGAGGCTGCTTGGAATTAGGCTAGTAAATGAAGGCTTAACAGTTATTCTCCATTAATGTTGGGACATTTAAATAAATGCACCTTATATAAACATTATGAGGATTTAAATGCTACAACTTGCAGCAAAAGAACATGGTTTCACTAAATGCTCAAATTTTCAAGCGATTGATAGATATTCCAAAGAAAATAGGATTAATCATGCAGTGTTTAATTAATATACTGTGTTCAATTAATTTGTCTACCTACGTTACCTACAGAAATTCATTTACAGTAAATGTGTCGCCTCTTTATTTGTACCTAAATTAATGAAAAGTTGCTCAAAATGTGGAAAAACAGTTATCTAAAACAATATATCATTATGGGCGAAGCTGCCTGCATTTTAATTTGCGGCTACTGTCCATGCATTCAATGAAATTCATTCAATAGCGCTGCCTGACTTCCAAATCGATTTTGATTTTAGATTTTTTTTTTTTTTCTAATCCAGACTTTCGAGTCAGTTTTGGATTGTTTAAGCTGATTTTGTTCAATTTTTTAATTTCTAAAATTAAAATTTAAAAATTGTACAATATTATAATACTGATCCGGTTTGATTACGATCGAAACAAAACCGAGCAGAGTTTAATTTGTTCACGATACAAAGTTCAAGATTCATTTTATATAAAAAGAAATTCTATGTGTTAAGTTGATTAAATCCCAAAATTCAAAATTCACCTTGTTCAAAAAATAAACTTATAGTGGTAAAAAGATTGACTCTTCATCTTCCTATTATACCCTAACATTTTGCAATAATCCATTCTCTCTCTCTCTCTCTCTCTCTCTCTCTCTCTCTCTCTCTCTCTCTC
>CM039519.1:30902716-30917068 GCA_022433055.1 Begonia peltatifolia
CTCTCTCTCTCTCTCTCTCTCTCTCTCTCTCTCTCTCTCTCTCTCTCAGTTAGACCAGTGAAAAGGGGAGACGACTGTTATCAGAAACCGAAAAGGAAAAGAAGAGGAGATCTACAAGTTAAAAACTGAGTAGAGAAAGCTGATTCCTACGTGAGACAGCATACTGAGTTTTTGTGGGTCAGTTCCATGAAGATGCCATTTACTCACAACCTTGGACAAGCAGTCAAGCATTTCTATGCGTGCAAGAGACAACCATTGAAACATTCATTATACAACATACGTGCCCCTCAAAACAAAACCCTACTTCATGAATCCCTTTTCTTATTCGTCCCGATGTATTTAATAAATTATAAATCATTAAAATTAAAGAATAGACTAAGCATCTTGTTTATCAAAAAAGAGACGAGTATGGAAGACAGAAAAAAGAAATAGAGATAATCAAAGTGCGTCGGATGACGACATAAAAAAAAAAAAATGGGAAATCAATTTTGAAAAAAATCATTTAAAAAATAAATTTAGTTGAAAAATAAAAAATAAAATTTCATTTGAAAGTCTTGAAATTAATATATCTATTAAAATTCAAAGTCTTGAAATGGGCCTCATTGATAATCAATAGGGGGCTAGATGAGTGCTCAGCCTATAAAAGACACAGCCTCTTCAACTTCTCTCGCTTGCCGTCTTTGTTTATTTTTGTTTTTTTAGTTCTTGCATTTTAATTATTCATCCGTGACGACGTCACATTTGTTAATTTATATAATTATTATTTTATTCTAACTGCTTATAATTAAATACCTTAGATTAAATTTATAAAATCTCTTAGTTCGAGATAACAGCTCAAGAATATTTTGAACAGTAACACTGAACTTTGTATAACAATTGACAAGAAAGTTTATTATAATTAATTATTTAATTAATAATTAGAGATAGAAGATAATGGGTAAGACAAGCTGCCCACCCAACAATCACTAATTAGATGAGCATCATAACCCATAATCTTACACTAATCAAACCCTAATACTTTATTGTCTATGCTTAATTATTCTACCTGAAGCTGTCACAATGTCTACACATCAATTGTCTTATTTGGCAAGAGCATTTTCCAGAAAGATGCTTTGCATTTAGGTGCGATTTACTGCCATTGCCTTCCCATTAAATTCAAAGAAATAGCTCGTTTTTCAAAGCTTCCATCTTTTTTTTCTAAAGAAGTCTTAGTCGTAAATAGATAATTACCATCTATTATTATTATTATTAATATACTAAAAATATTTATATTTTTTTTAAGAAATAAGAGAATGTGTTCTTGATAAGATTCGTCCAAAATAATTGTCGAATACAGCCATACTCTTGAAAGTTATCTATTACATTTCTCAGACCTAACTTGCTCATATGTTAAGCATTAGGAAATATACCTCCAACTTAGATGTCAACTTAGTTATTTAATTTGAAAAAAAAAACATATTTTTTTTCCATTTAAGGGCTCTTTCACACACACACACACTCTATCTCTCTGTGTCTCTCTCTCTCAACGATGGCAAGCAGTTCCTATATCTCAGCAATGGAAAGAAGGTACACACTGATCTAACTCAAAGATCTGTTTTAGTCTTCAACTTATTGTTCGCCCTCAATGACGGTCTATTTCCAAGTTTTCGTTTCATCAACTTAATCTTCGAAAATTGTTTAAAAGCAATTAAAAGAACTCCTCTGTTTTGAAATCGAAATGAAAAATGGCCAGGCTAGAAGGAAAGGTAGCTGTAATAACAGGTGGAGCAAGTGGCATAGGGGAGTGCACAGCCAGAGTCTTCTCCCACCACGGTGCAAAGGTCATCATAGCCGACATCCAAGATGACCTCGGCCATGCCGTCTCCCAATCCATTGGACCAAACTCCCATTACGTCCACTGCGACGTCACCGACGAAGACCAAGTGAAAAACGCGGTTCAAAAAGCCGTCGAAAAGTTCGGAAAACTAGATATAATGTTCAATAACGCCGGCATAATCGACCCAAATAAACCAAGCATAATATATAACGAGAAGGCCGATTTCGACCGCGTTATGAGCGTGAACGTCACCGGAGTTTTTCTCGGCATAAAGCACGCATCACAAGCGATGATTCCGGCAAGCAAAGGCAGCATTATATCGACTAGCAGCATAGCCTCCTATATTGGTGGGGCAGGCTCCCATGCCTACACTTGCTCGAAGCACGCCGTCGCAGGGCTGACTAAAAATGCGGCGGCCGAGCTGGGTCAGTTCGGGATTAGGGTTAATTGTCTGTCACCTTTTGCTCTGGCGACGCCTCTAGCTACAAGTTTTGTGGGTTTGGACGATGAGGCTCTGGAGAAGACGATGTGCAGTGTGGCGAACTTGAAGGGGGTGATTCTAAAGGCCGAAGACGTTGCCAATGCTGCTCTGTTCTTCGCTTCTGATGAATCAAGGTATGTGAGTGGACAAAATCTGCTCATTGATGGAGGGTTTAGCATCGTTAATCCCTCTTTAGGCATGTTTAAATAATCATTACATGGATTGGGCTTTCCTATTATGTTGATCTTATCAATTATATGTAAAATTTTAAAACAGAGACGTATTATTGACGAATGCTTCGTGAAACTAAGTTTCATCGTTTCTATTTCTATCACAGAGTTGTTTGGTATATAAAATTAAAAAGGAAGTAAGGACAACATAATTATATGATTATCCAAATATGATAAGATATAATGCAGTTTATTCAAACATAATTAAACATCACTTAAATATGACAAGGTATGACCATTCCTCCCGATATTTCGAAACACACTATGATCATTACTGAAACATGCCTAACGAAGGATTAAAAGTGGAAAACCCTCCATCTATGAGCAGATTTTGTCCACTCACATACCTTGATTCATCAGAAGCGAAGAACAGAGCAGCATTTGCTATATCTTCGGCTTTCAGAATCACCCCTTTCAAGGCTGCTGGAACGCTCATCGCTTTCTCAAACGTATCGTTATCAACGCCCACGAAATTGGTGGCCAGAGGAGTGGCGACGGCATAAGGTGACACGCAATTGACCCTTATCCCGAACTTACCCAGCTCCGCCGCTGCGTTTTTGGTCAGCCCTACGACGGCGTGCTTCGAGGTGGTGTATGCGTGGGAGCCTGCACCTGCTATGTACGAGGCTATACTTGCCGTCGATATGATACTTCCTTTCTTTGCCGGAATCATTGCTTGGGATGCGTGTTTTATTCCGAGGAAAACGCCGGTAACGTTGACGCTTAAAACGCGGTCGAAATCAACCTTTTCTATTTCGTTCATGTGTGGCTTGTTCGGATCGATTATGCCGGCGTTGTTGTACATTATGTCTAGTTTTCCGAACGTCTCTACTGCTTTTTGAACGGCGTTTTTCACTTGGTCTTCGTTTGTGACGTCGCAGTGGACGTAGAGGGAGTCAGCTCCGATGGACTGGACGACAGCGTGGCCGAGGTCATCTTGGACGTCGGCTATGAGGACCTTTGCACCGTGGTGGGCGAAGACTCTGGCTGTGCTCTCACCTATGCCGCTGGCTCCGCCTGTTATCAGAGCGACCTTTCCTTCCAGCCTAACATTTTTACGTTGAATTTTCAAAGGTATGATATCAAAAGTTTGACCCGTACTCACTTTAAGAAAATAAATAAATATATCCTGCGTGACTTGAAGAACAACACACAATCCTCAGTGGGATGATCTTGTTTTTAGTTTTGTAAAACTAGTCAACTAAGTCAAAAAACAAAATTAGTAATCTAAATCAAGGAGTTACTTTTCTAAAACAGAGTAATTGTAAATTAAGAAACATTAATTAATAATTAATAAAAAGAAAGTTGAATTATTAAAGAGATGTTGATAAGATTAAAAGGGGATCTCTTATCTTCTTGCTTGCCACTCAATCTCATACGTGGTACTCTTAAAAATCTAAAAAAAAAAACACGGTTACTGGATAATCTCATCTTCTGAGTTTTCACATGTTCTTCGCACAAATACCGGATATTACAAGACAGATCAGAAAACTAAAAACATCTTTATCGTACCTCCTTCCCGTTTCTGCTATGTAGGAAGTGCTTCCCATCGATCACAGAGATTCAGAAACAAAGACAGAGATACAGTAGAGAGAGAGAGAGAGAGAGAGAGAGAGAGAGATGGACAGAGAGATATTTTATAGATGAGGTCATGGCCAGCCTACCTCTGTGAACTTCAAAAAGGTAACATTTTTACTATTCATGACAACTGTTATTTGATATTCTAGAAAAAGTCCGAAAAAAGATATCGTAAGTTTAGGGCTCAATGTTGGTCTTCTAGTTGTCGCTGTCGATGATGTGCGGTCATCTGGATCAACGGCGCTGCCATTGTTGAACACTACGTCACCTTTTCCAACCTTTTCCATTTTTAGAACTGCGTTTTTTACTTGGTTTCATCGGTGACGCCGCGTTGAACGCGAAGAGGACATTGTTTATTAGCAGAAAGTATCAGAAGTCAAAACTAAGAACAATTCCAAAAAAGTAAATTTATTTACTTCGTGTTTTTCATTTTGGAAATTCGGAAGTCGTAGAAAACATCACCCAAAAAACCTAGACTGCCGTTGATTTTTGAATGTGAAGGCAAGATAAAACGTTATCGGTTAATTATCATTGTGAACCTTAAGTTATTGGGTATCATATTTTTAAAGCTTAAAGTATAAATTTTAACAATTCAAATTTTAATCTATTGAAAAACTAATAAAATAAATTTTGGTGGACGTCTTATCTCTGTCCGTTTTCATTTTTTGTCATAGAACAGACGCACTGTTGAAAACACAATGCATCCCTTCTTGAGCGAAAGGTGGTAACCCTCCAACAGTGCGTCCTATCTCTCTTTTTGCATAGAGAGCATAGGGTCATCACCCTCTGACAGTGCATTATATCTATAAATTTGTTAATACCATATTTTTTTTTCGATCTTTGCAGATTATTCGAATCGGCATATACTGAAATGACTGAGAGATCATATGCTAGGCGAAATGGTGGACTATCAAAACATCGAGGATTTACGTCTTCAGAAGCTAGAACTGCTTATCACAAGCCTGGTTGCGAAATTCACTAGACCAAAACTTCGGCTGGCTCGATCGTGGCGGCTTCACTACTGACCGGTTTGACGGTTTAGCTTGTGAAGGCATAAGTCCCCGACGTTCTGGTAGTCCATCCTTTTGCCTAGTACATGATTTCTCAGCTATTTTAGTATATGTCGATTCAAATAATCTGCAAAGATGGAAAAGAAAAATATGGTATTAGCAAATTTAAATATAGGACGCACTGTCGGAAGGTCACCACCCTCCGCTCGAGAATGAACGCATTGTGTTTTCAACAGTGCGTCCATTCTACGGCAAAAATCGAGAACGAACGAAGATAGGACGTCCGCCAAGATTTATTTTGTTAGTTTTTCAATAGGTTAAAATTTGAGTAGTTAAAATTTATATTTTAAGTTTTAAAAATGTGAACCTCAATAATTTGAAGTTCCCAATGATAATTACCAACGTTATTTAGACCACAGAACCAGAGATGGACCGAAAATGGATGTTACTAAGTAGAACAACACTAAATCAACATAACGTTATCAAGTTTAGACCTCTTACACATCATGAAGTGCTTCTCATAGATGAGTGAGAGGCAAAAGCATATACACATGGCGAAGTAGCCGAGGTTGTTTGGACAAAAAGGAAAATAAAAAATGGCGTTTTGTCGGAATCAAGGGTGGTCTAACCAATAGGCAAATAATAAATGGCATTTCGTGGCCACGATCTTCTGTTTTTATTTCTGAATTCTAGGTGTTTAATTATATATTTACTTTTCGTTTGCGTTTCAATCGGCCAGTCCAACACTCAATTCGAGTTGTTGTGTAAAACAAGGACGTGAAGCCGGGCCATGGGCCTCGTGCAGCTGCCTAGATTAAAAAATTTCGCATCAGAACTTTGTTTTTTTAGTCAAGAAATCGATGAACTTAGATAGAACAATTTAGTGCTGTTCGTCTGCTAATCGAAAGTTTAGTTATGAAGTTGGCGTCTTTCTTGGCTTTACTGGTTATATTTACTTGCCTGGAATCGTGGGCTCTGGAGAACGATCGGTCGGAATGGGAGCTGAGTCGACTGAGTAAAGAGCTGCTGGAATCGGCGAGGGAGCCGGATTTCTTCGATTGGTTGAGGAGGGTTCGGAGGAAAATTCATGAGAATCCAGAGCTAGCTTTCGATGAGCACGAAACGAGTCAACTCGTGAGAACTGAGCTCGACTCTCTCGGAATCGAGTACAAATGGCCGGTGGCTAAGACTGGGATCGTCGCTTCAGTAGGATCAGGTTCCCAGCCATGGTTCGCTCTCAGGGCTGATATGGATGCTCTCCCCATTCAGGTCTCTCTCAGACCACCCCCCCTCCCCCGATCGACGTCTCTTTCTTTCTCGAGCTTCTTCTCCAATTGATTTTTTCACAACAGAGAATTACTGATCATTTAGCTTGATTTCAACTTTGTTATTCGACAGGAAATGGTGGAGTGGGAGCACAAGAGCAAGATTGACGGCAAAATGCACGCTTGCGGTCACGATGCTCATGTAACAATGCTGCTAGGCGCCGCTAAACTTCTTCAGCTCCGAAGAACACACTTTAAGGTAAAATAAACAATCGCCATACATAGGGAATCACGCCCATTGTCCTTTTTCTTCTGAAATTTCTGAATCTGTTCGATAAATTTTGAAGGGAACTGTGAAGCTGGTTTTCCAACCAGGGGAAGAAGGTCACGCTGGGGCTTGGCATATTTTGAAAGAGGGTGTTCTTGATGAGATCCAAGGGATTTTTGGGTTACACGTTGCTCCTGAAATGGAAACTGGAACGATCGGTTCAAAACCAGGCGCAGTTTTTGGAGCTAGTGCGAGGTTTTTGGTTCAAGTTCGAGGAAAAGGCGGCCATGCTGCTAGGCCTCACGACGCTCGAGACCCCATTCTTGCAGCTTCCATGGCTATCACCACCCTCCAGACCATCGTTTCTCGAGAAACGGACCCTATTCAGTCAAGGGTAATCTTGATTTCATTCAAGAAATTCATTAATGTATCACACTCAAAGGAAAAGACATGTTTTTTTTTCTCAGGTGGTGACAGTTGGGCTCATTTATGGTGGGGAAGCAGCAAATGTAATCCCAGAGACAGTAACATTTGGAGGAACCTGTCGGAGTAAGTCTTCAGATGATCTATATCAACTTATGAAAAGAATCCAAGAGGTACCTTCAAATCAAACTGCTTTTTTTTTCATTTATGGAAAAAAAAACGACCTTCAGACTGATTAACATCCGCCATTAATAGATAATCGAGATGCAAACAGCTGTGCATCACTGTGTTGCAGAGGTGGATTTCATGGAGGAGAAATTGAGGCCATATCCAGCAACTGTAAATGACGAAGCAATGTACAAACATGCAAAAATGGTGGGAGAAAGCATGATAGGGAACAAAAATGTGCACCTTATTCCATTTGTAATGGCGGCAGAGGACTTCAGCTTCTACACACAGAAGATTCCAGCTGCATTTTTCATGATCGGCATAAAAAATGATACAGTAAGTTCCGACCAGCCACTGCATTCACCTTATTTTACCATTGATGAGCAAGTACTACCTATTGGGGCAGCTCTCCATGCTGCAGTGGCTATTTCCTTCTTGGAGAATGGCATTTAGTGATGAAACTGGCGTTTGAATTAGAAAATGGGAAGTAGTTCATAATTTTAATGTCATCACATATCAGTAGACAAATCTGAATATTGCAGGGGAAGTCGAAGACAGATAGAACATCACTATGCGATATAGCCATAGATTCTATAAATAAAAACCTCAGATAGATACAAAATCACACATGGAGATATCCCATCTAGTCTTCTAACATACAAAACACGGCTAATATTGAAAGCTTTCCATAATAATTCAAGACGTAATATTCTATCGAAATCTGCAATGAAAACCAAGCAGTGAGTAGCTGCGAATTTGTGCAATTTTTTATTCTGGCATAGAAGTAACACCTCATAGCTTCAGACTGTATTTTTTGAAAAGAATAAATCACTCCTCATCTATTGGCCTTCCGTGAATTCGAGCCATTGCCTGTGGCTTCCATTAGCCGGGATTTTGAACCACCGCCTTGCCCGGTTGGAGGCCTTTCAGGGGCTGCAGCAGTAGAGTCTCTAGAAGGCCATGGCTGGTCCCACTGCCTTGATGGACTACCATTAGTTTTAGAACATCCTAGTCTAGTCCCAGATAAAACAATGTCTCTAAGGCTCTTTGAAGACTTATTATGTACCTGCAACTCGTCCGCATAAAATTTCCTCTCCTCAAACTTGTCTCCTGAAACTAAGTACTTCTCAGCTTGCACTCCCCATTCCACTCCATCAGAAATGCTTCTTTCTAGAGAAGTGCTTTCCCTAGTTACCTTCCCGGAAACGGACTTTCTAGCTTTTGGTTCTTCAGTCACCGACGGCCTTCTTCTATTATGACCGATCGCGGAAGGATTAACCCAGCCGTAGCTCTTGGGATTGTTGTCCAAATTTAACTCAACAAAATGAAGTTCACTTTCAGCCGAAACTTCTAAGCACTCTGATCTATTGTCCACTTCTCCATCCTCTAATTCTTCGTTCTGATGCAAACTATGAAGATTTCTGCCAATATAACCTGTAATCGCCACATTATTTGGATATTTAGGCTCGTGTTCCTTTTGTTTCGATCTTTTACTTCCCAGAGCGGCCACAAGCTGATTTCTCAGTTTGTCAACAGCCGCCACACTCTTCTCATCGACCTCATTGTCTCCCTCTATGATATCTGCCTTTTCCCTAGATAACACGTTAGAGATATGCATCGCCTCCCTCTCGTTGTCAATGACTTCCTCTGATTCTCTTAGTACTACTTCGTTCTCAATGCCTTGAGCTAATTCTTGACACGCTTGTTCCATAATTTCTCTCGCTCTTTTTTCACTTTCGTGTTCTTTAACTAACTTACGAAATGACGACTTTGTTTCCGCCAATTCTCTCCCTAGCTTCTTGTTAAAACTCTCAAACCTTCTTCTCAACTTTCTTTCTACTTCAAGTTCTCTGGAAATAGACTCGATTGCAGCCTCAACCGCATCCTTCTCCTTGTTTTTCCACACTGCTTTTTCTTCTTCAAAACACTTCATCAGATAATTCATACCGTTCTGATCAGATCGTTGATCTTGCATAAGCTGATTGACCTGTAAGCGACCCCTTTCCAGCTCAGTGTGTAATGCAGAAATTAGAGACATGCTCGAGGAAGAACGGTCTTCCTGGCCCCACATTCGGTGGATGATTTTGAGAAGTTCTTTCGAAGTGGTTAATGCATTACTAATGTCTTTTAATCGTGTCTTGGTACCAATAACAGGTGCGTTAGGAATTTGGGCTCGAGACCAAGTCTCCACCTACAAACACATACAAAAAGCACTTTGTCGATTATGAGGAATGTTTAATCTTTACCGTCTTACAATAGCCGTCAAATTGTGATCTTTATCAACACAATGAAATCAAAAACAAAAAATATTAGGCATTTCGAAGTTGGTGTGATCCAAATCAACATACCCCTATAACACTAGCTTTGCTGACATAATCAGCAACTCCAACATTATGATCTCTATGCTTCAGAATCTGCGATATCGATGGTGTTCCTCTGCACCGACTGCCTGTTGCAGATCGATCGATCCTCTGAAAATGAAATGTGGAATGATCCAATGATCTAGCACAACATTATCTCATTTCATTGCAAAAGAACAAGATTTCCTAGACGAAAACTCAAAACCCAAACAAGAAACTTTTAAAGTAAACAAGAAAACTCTAAGGAGTCAAACAATCAAGGAATAACCCACCTCAGAAACAGGGCTGTGAGATGGATCGGAAAGATGAGGAGGCAGAGAACTCGAATGAGCTAATCTCGGCACCCTCTCTCTGCCTCTGCGCTCCTTCTTCAATCTCCCCCTATCCAATTCCAAATCCTCCTTCATCAATGGTATCTCGTTAATCTCCCACAAAGTAGCTGCGAGTTTCCTTGCTGATACTGGAGCTTGATTGGATTTCCCACCGCTGTATTGTGATGCTGGAGAATCCATGGTCCGTAATGCCGACGCCGGGGATCTCAATCTTGAGCTTAGGAGCTTCCATGTCGGGACTGGAGTGTAGGACCCGCCTCTCTTGCCCACATGAACAGCCCTCTTGAACCTGTAATTTTGAAGAATTGAGGAGGATGATGAAGCCGATGAAGAACAGCCTCGCTTTCTGATTTTCCCAGGGATCAAATTCATGTTTATGTTTTGCCTTGGCATCATCAGTAGAAGTTTCTAATTCTGAATATCACTTGAATGTTCTGATTTCTGAAACAAAACCTGACAAAGAATCAAACATTTTACGTCAGAACTCAAATTCTCACATTTTGTTTGGTAGCCAAGAAAAGAGTAAAATATAGTCATACACGCCGATAATAATCAGCAAGACACCCAAAAAATAAAAAACTTTGAATTTCAAACTCGTATGCTCTTTCCCTTTTCTCGGTCTCTGTCTTCTTTTCCCCAATCACAAAAAATTACCCCGGTAACAAAACACCCTAGAGAATGTCGATTCGCCAATGGCTAAGAGCAGTAGTAGGGCCTTTTAATAACAGCAATGGCATAACTCAGAGAACTGAAAAATGGGGGTTTCATGGCTAGATTGGAGTGAAATGGAAAAAGAAAAAGGAGAAATACGAAGAGAAAGAAAACCCAGAAAAAAAAAACTAGAGAGAGAAAATAAAGAAGGAAACTTTGAAGGCCTCCACTACCAGATTAGATCAGAAAACAGACTGTAAGAAGCAAGCGCAAGTTAGGGAAGGAGGAAAGTAAAGGCGAAAGGAAAAGCCAAGAAGACGACGACTCAATCAGCAAACTAACCAGAGAGGCAGAGGTTAGAGACGAAGAACGTGGTCCAAGTGAACAAAATGATGGTGTCAGTTGCCTTTCGTTATCTGTATTATGAGAATTATTATTTAAGAGGAAAATACAATAAATAAATACAAATACGTCTTCTTATTAAATTAATTATTTATAAATTTAATATTTGGATTTTAATTGGTGCTTCACTTGACACTCGCTCCATAAGTTCCTAATTATTTCAACCACATGTAATTCGAATCCATGTGATTTGGTTTGGAGGAACAATGTATTGGTCAACAACAATAATGTTAATTGTTGTTAACTTTGACTAAACCTAATAAATAATTTGAGGATCCCGCCAATCACTGGCCCTTCTTGTTTAGGAGGTGGGTCCCAATTTCAGCCTGCCAAAAAGAATCATTGGCTTTACATCAAAGATCTGCTTTTTTAGCCTACCCCATGTCTCTTTCTCCTTAGGTTTCACCCAGACCATCCCTCTCTCTCGACATATCTTCTGGTCTAGGCAGAGAAAAGAAGCACATTTCCAGCTAGTCATGGCGATCTGGTTCAAAGTTCTCTTTTTCTCTCTCTGTTCTCTGTGGTTACCGATTCTCTTTGCTGCAAAGCTTTCGTCCAAATTCCCATCCGCCATTGTCGGAGCTGAAAAACTCTCACTTTCTCCAGAAAACAATCATCACAGAACTAAATACTATACCCAGATTCTCGACCACTTCAATTTCAACCCAGAAAGCTACCAAACGTTTCAGCAAAGATATCTCATAAACGACACGTATTGGGGTGGAGCCAGAAGCAATTCTCCAATCTTCGTCTACACTGGAAACGAAGGAGATATCGAATGGTTTGCCCAAAACACAGGCTTTCTCCACGAAACAGCTCCTTCTTTCAAAGCCCTCGTCGTTTTCGTCGAGGTAAGCCAGCCCAGTCACTTGCAGTACAATTTTTGGCCGGCCAAACAAATTTTAGAAATCTCTAGATTCGTGAATTTGGTGAACTGCAGCACAGATTCTACGGGAAATCAATACCTTATGGAGGAGATAAAGAAATCGCTTACAGCAATTCGAGTACGCTTGGATATTTGAGTTCTAGTCAGGCTTTGGCAGATTATGCGACTCTCGTGACTGATTTGCAGAAGAATTTGTCCGCAACTGATTCTCCTGTTATAGTCTTCGGTGGCTCCTATGGCGGAAGTAATTAAGTCCGAGTTTTCTTTACATCGATATATGGATAATACAAAGATAAAGTTTAGTGGGTTATATTGCAGTGCTGGCTGCCTGGTTTAGGTTGAAATATCCTCACATCGCCATCGGAGCTTTGGCTTCTTCTTCACCCATTCTCCATTTCGAGAATATTACTTCTCCCTATGTCTTCAGCGACATCGTCTCCCATGATTTCAAGGTCTCTCTCTCTCTCTCTCTCTCTCTCTCTCTCTCTCTAACAGTTGTCAACTTTGTTAATATGCATTCGTTTTGATATGCTTAGTTTTTCCCTTTTTTTTGTATTTTTATATGTTCTTAGACGTATACTCTTGGGTTTTTGCTAATATTAGATCCATTCTCTAAGTTTAATTCTTTTAAATTTACTTGGTCGAGTCTTAGAATATTTTAAATAGATTCCAAATATTTAAAATAATTAATTAGTGGCATAAATAAATGAAGATACCATATATGTTACTCTTTCAGCTTGAATTTCTTCTAAATACGTATCTTTAAACATAATATATCATGTTATTTGATACAGAGTGAGAGTGAAAATTGCTACGAAGTAATCAAGGGTTCGTGGGATTACATCAACGAGCTGGCAACCCAACCTAATGGACTCGACCGACTCCGCTCCTCATTTCATATTTGCAGGTCAGAAAGCTTAATTATCAACTTAATAAACTTTTATATTAATTAATTAATTAATTAATTTTAGTGCTACAGGGATTATATCAGTGCGAGTTCTCTCGAAGGCTGGCTCTACACAGCCTTTGTATACACTGCTATGACTGATTATCCCACTCCCTCCAATTTCATTAACCCTCTTCCGGCTTATCCTGTTAAACACGTAATTTGGATTTTTTTTTTTTAGTAATTATTTTTATCATACGTTGTTGTTCGAAGGTAAAAATCCACCATTTATGTAATTAATGACTTATTTTATTTATCGTATTAATTACTTTAATTGATAATTGTCATATCACTATTTAAGAATTTATAGGTAAAATTAAAGAATAAATATAAAATTATCTTTTTATTACGGGGACTGTTTAGATGTGCAAGGCCATCGATGATCCGGGGACCAGTATGGACACGCTGGCTAAGATGTATGCGGCGGCTAATGTGTTCTATAACTACAGTGGAGTTGAGAAATGCTTTGATCTAGCCGATGATTCTGATCCACATGGCCTTGGTGGATGGACTTGGCAGGTACGAGATCCCTCTCTTTATTCAAGTAAGTAGACTCAATTTATATTTTAAAATTAAATACATTTAATAAACAAAAGTTGAAATAAAAAAGGAAAATGGAAGAGGAGGCAGGAAGAAACGTGAAGAGCACATGGCAAAAGGTTGGAATTTTGATAAAGTGTGTAATCATATTTCTACTAATTGTGAACCTCCCCCACATGTTACCTTTCTTTAAATTTTAAATTAGGTTGTTGATTTTTGTTTGTTATCTTAATTAATCACAGCATTTGTGAGAAGATTTGATCTGAAAACTATATACTAAAATCAATGCCTTATTATAATGAAAACCTATCTCTTGTCACACATTTTTTGTATAGTTTCGTCAACTTTCTTGACCAATAATGTCGATTATTGACTTAGTTATTTTTAATTAAAGAGAGCTGCTGAGATTCTCAAATTGGACTAAACTTATTCATTTTGGGCCTTTGTCTTTTGAAGGAAGAACAAAACATTCGAGAATTGAGAATATTATAATTTAACACTAAAATGTATTTTTACTACTTATATTTTAAGGACTGTTTTAATTGAATTAATGTACTTTTTATATCTTTAATTATCCTAATTCTTAATTAATGCCAGCCGGGGTTTCTTCTTTCTACGCAGGCATGTACAGAGATGATAATGCCAACGGGTGGAAACAACAATAACAGCATGTTTCCAGAATCAAAATGGAGTTACGATAGTCGAGTTCCCTTCTGTAAACAACAGTTTAATATCGAGCCTAGACGCAACTGGATCGTCACTGAGTTTGGAGGCAAAGTGGGTTTTACTTGTTCTGGTTTTTTTCTCTTTTAGGGTTCATAAAATTAAGGTTGAAATCCGTTAATCCTCGTAATTTACTAATCCAGAACATTGAGAGGGTATTGAAGAGATTCGGAAGCAATATAATCTTCTTCAATGGCTTGCGAGATCCTTGGAGCGGTGGAGGGTACTCTCTCTCTCTCTCTCTCTCTCTCTCTCTCTCTCTCTCTCTCTCTC
>CM039519.1:30917078-30970136 GCA_022433055.1 Begonia peltatifolia
CTCTCTCTCTCTCTCTCTCTCTCTCTCTCTCTCTCTCTCTCTCTCTCTCTCATTTTTAGGGTTCTTGTTTTTAATACGGCTAGGGTGTTGAAGAACATATCCAGTAGCATAGTCGCCATTGTAGCAGAGCAAGGTTTGGATGTTTGTGTTATATAAATCACAGGTTTTAAACGCGATTATTGAAAGATAGATGCTTTAACTGCATCCACAGGAGCCCATCACGTAGACTTGAGATTCTCAACCAGGGAAGATCCAGAATGGCTCAAGGATGTGAGAAGACGAGAAATAAGGATCATTAACAAGTGGCTCCTGCAGTATTACCAGGACCTAACTTATTAACACGAAACCCACAAATTGCTTACATTTTTTGACATTCCATTAAAAGTAGTCTGAAAAAAGAATTAACTGGGTACCAGAGTTTTTACTTTGTTCGAAAATTCTGTTATTTTTACTGGATAGATCTTTTTTCCAATTTTGAAACATGGGTAGACGATATTCAGTCACGTTGGACCAAGTGGTGCATGTTGTTTGCCGCATGTTCCAATACTATTAGAACTTGCCTGCCGACATCATGATAAAGAAAAACCAATAATAATTCGTACGACATTTGTGTTCCCCACATGCTTATTTTATTAATCAAATGTGCAGCAGATTCAACTACCAAAATAACGTAAAATTTCTGTGTCACGTTTTTTGTCAAATTCTATGAAAATTCAAGAATACGAGAAAAAAGAGAATATTGAAGGGCATGCGCTGTAGTGTAGGGTAAGCTTTTGGAGGTTCTTCTTTGTTTGTCACATATACCCTGTCAATTGGGGTCCACCATATAATGGTCCCACTTCCATCAGACCCCTAATTCCTCCTTCTGCCACGTGTTATTATCTCAAAACATGATCTAGTGGGCCTCACCGCTTTCATATAGTGGTGACAAAGCCCGCATGGGGTTGAGGAACAGGAGGAGACGTGGCCTCTTCTTCCTCCTTTTACTCTCTTATTATTATATTATTATTATTTTTTAATGATCAATTTCTTTTTATTTAATTGAGTCCAAGCTGGCTGTTGACGTCTATCATCAGTTTATTTTGGAAATTGTTACATTATTGTTATTTTTATTTAATATTCAAACTCCACTAAACCTGTAATTATAATAATTTATTCCGAGTACCTCCCATCCCACTGCCAGTGCCAGATGTTCTCTGCCTCAGACCTCGACTCAAATGCATGACTCTGCCATTTTAATACGCACGAAACCATATATTAAAATAAATTAGAATATAGTGGCTACGTCGAGTTAATTTATTGTCCAGATCAAGCGGAGCGTGGCCTGGACTGCAGCAGAGTCCCAAAGAGAAACCCACGAATTTAGCTCCAGCATGAGACGAAATAATTGCTCAATTATTATTTTAACATGTGTTCCAGTTCCAATATTTGTAGTGTCTGGAACTTTTCAATTTTTACAACCACTAAGAACATGACCCCAGGATGGACCCACTTCCATGTTCTCATCGAATGTGCTTAATCTTCCAAGAGAATTTAGTAGTATGTAATGATTGATCATTTCCTCCTCTGGGAAATCCAATTACGTGCATCATTGAATTGGATGACTTCCTCTTTTGGATTTTGTCTCGTTATTCTCTTCCTCGCACAACATCATGTCCAAACCCTAGATCGATCTCCCAACATTTGATATTTGTGTTTACTAGTAACGTTGTGAGAGTGTTATTCTACGGAAAAGGTGATTGAGTACTCGAATAGAAATTACAAAATCATTATTATTTTAAAAAATAATGTAATTAAACATATGATTATCCTCATGTAATAAATTTAAAATCAAAACAAAGAACCCACTCCAATCTTGAGTTCCAATAAGTTAATGGATTGGCCTCTCTCACACTCTTACTTCTAAACAATTATAATCACAATCTTCTCTGATTCTATTTAAATGTATTTTTTATTTCAAAAATAAAATTTGTAAGAGTCTACTTAGAGACAAATAAAATTTAATATTTTATTAATTGTGAAGGTTGATTCATGTCATTATGCGTAGAGATGCATAATTTAACATCTTTTAAAAAAATAAATAATTTATAAATAAAATTATCATTTATACCTAAACTTGTATTGAAAATAATCTCAATAATTAATTTATAAGAACTCAAAATAAATATATTGAAATGGTAATCAGACGTGCACGTAATTATTTAAAAGAAGGAAAGTGTGATTAGAAGTCAAAGATAAATGCAAAGCCATTAATTAGTGATCAGGTATGTGACTGATTAATGATCAGATGAGACTAGAAAGCAGGAGACAGTTGCCTTGGGAATAGAGCAAGTCCCAGAAAGATAATTATCATAATCAAACTGATTAGTCAAACTCTTCCCTTAAATGTCAAATGGGTCTGTGTCGACCTTCAGTTTTCTCTGCAATGAACTAAAAGATTTTTACGGATTAGAGAAACCCTCCACGAATTACACAGCAGATATAAACAGTTTCCAGTTTTTATCCACCTGCACTCTTCCTTTCTTCCTGGTCGAGAATTCCCCAACTTGGCCAAACATCATCATTTTTTCGAAAGTTTGTCTACATTTCCAGGATATTCAACCCATTGCTCATGACTTTTGATTATCGCAGATGAAAACTCGAGTTTTTTTTTTTTGTTCTACATTGATTTCTTCCCAGTACTAATGGTCTGGTTTTGCTCAGGTTCTTCACAAATGGATTGGAAACCGTGAATTGTCCAATCAATCTATGATTGACGAGAATTCAAGTCTGATGTAAACACTGTGGAGGACAAAGCTATGGGAAGATGTTGTTTTGTGTTGCGTGGAGAAAAAAAGTAAAAACCCAACAACCTCTTTCGTACTAATTTGTTGTTTTTGTGTTTTCCAACGAGTAGTTTAATTAACTTAGTTCTTCTTACTTTCTGTAGCGATGAAAAGGGTGTCTGAATCAACCTGGAAATTGAGGTGGGTTTTGTCTGAAATCTCACATGAATGCCATTATCTGACTTAAAAGATTAGAACAGTAGGAGCATTGAAGTTTTAGAGAGAGAGAGAGAGAGGAGAGGATTGAAACACGAGAGGGAAGGGGAGAGAGAAACTACAAATCTTATCTCATCTCTCTCTCTCTCTCTCTGTTAGTTGGCTAGATACAAGCTGTGAAGCTACTATTTGTTCAATTACTTCGTCAGTTGAGCTTAGAATTAGGTTTTCTATTTTCCGACCACCATGTAACACGCGTACATCGCATTGACACAATTCAGACTACCAAGACAGCATGCATGGAGTTATTTGAACTTATAAACTTAAAAAATAAATTATTAAATTGAGCTCAATTAAAAGTTTTGAGTTGTTTTATTATGTTATTAGAGCGTTAAATCTCAGAGCAAATCAAAGGTTAATTAATCAAGTCCGGAAAATCAATAAATGAAATCATTGAAAATTGCAAAAATAATATATCAAAGGTTAATTAATCACATGGCAAAAACAAATAAACTTTTAATTAGTAATTCATCATTTACCCTTTGTTTAGAGTAGAATCACATCGACTTATCCACTTTTAACCCGGTAGTAGCGAGATTTTGACTACGAAGGTTTTTATTCGAATCACGGAAACGCTCCTCGTCCTTTCAGGAAAAAAAGAAAGAAAACCAAATCAAATTATCCAATATTGGGAGATAATATGATAGACAAAAAATAAGTGTATCTATATATATTTTTTTAATTAAAATTAAAACAGCCAATGGCCAAACCTCAATAATGCTGATATACACGTGACTCAAATATCATTTTTCTAGTTTATGTTATTAATAAAAAAGAGAAGGCCAAATTCATAACTTAATAAATCAAAGCCAAGGACCACCCACTTTCTATTTAATACAATACCTTTTTAAATTTCCATAATTTTCTACATACAAACCCATATCTTATATCTTAATATTTCACTTTGTTTCTTTTTTTTTTTTTTTTTTTTTTTGCACAAACACACGTATGGTACGATTGAAGTCTGCTTATTTTTGTTTTTGATTTTTAATCTGAAAGATTTTGCAATGCACGAAAAGATTAATGTTATTTATGAACTACTTCATTTCAATTTTCTTAAAGTTGTTCAACTCTGATAGTTTTGACACCGTCTTAATAACTACTTGAATTTTATTATTCTCTCCTTTGCGAGACAAGGCGTCACGCATATGGAGTTGAAGAAACTCGAACAAACAACCATAATTAAAAATATATATATATAGAAACTAAAGCTATTATTTTTGAAGATTGTGTCAATCTTCTCGAGTAAAAAAAAAAAAAGTGTTAATTATGCTTGTTAGAGTAATATAATCGTTACAATCATTTGATTTGATTGTATGCCAATACAATAGTAACAAGGGGATGTGCTCTAATCTGAAGATGGAAATTAATTGAATATTAAATTGTTTTAATATTTTCCCCTCAAATTGTAAATAGTCAAGAACATTAAATGTTCTCACCAAATTTAGTAGTTAGAATATCTATTATCTTATATTTTTTTTTATACAGCAAGTTGCTACATATAACCTAGATCTCTTTTATTCAAAAGCATTAAAACTCTAAAGGGTATTTACTATATATATTTATTTTTTAAAAATTCTTATATTTAATTAGATGAAAATGAGCTTTCATGTGAAATGTAAAAAGCCAAACAAAAGTTTCATCTCTTAGACAATTTCTCACAATAAAACAAAGTTTTAATTCAAAAATAAAAAAATAAAACTTAGTCGTAGCACCGAGCCACCAAAACTATATATTAAAAGATAATACAAAGATTTACGTTAAAAATTATAAAAAAAATTCGAGTCAAATATTCATAATTTTGTTTTTTAGTTGCGAATTTTTTTAGAAAAAACCAAAATAAAAAAAAAATGAGGTTTGAAAAGTATTGCAAATATCTGAAAAATATGGGAAAAGGGTTGAAGTATTTTATCACGCAAGAACTTTAAAGTACACATCGAACTTGCATTCTCCCAACCCTTTTTGCCTTACATTTCTCTGTCATATCTTACTAGCTTCCATCAAATACTTCTTGCAGATTATCCCCTTCCTCCCTCTTTTCACTTCTTCTTCTTCTTCTTTCTCACGAAGAAATGTCTGTAAATCACTTCCAATCCGACGTTCCTACGACTTTCGTCTGGCCTCAACAACTTCGACACCGACCAACCATGGAAAACCAACCTTATTCTCAACAATTCAACCCTCAGATCTATACCCACAAGAACCAGCCTTTGCTGCTTGGTAATTTCAACCTCGACAGAGAAAACAACGTCGAAGATGGCGAAATCGACGACCTAACCAGAACAGAAGATGGAGAAGAAGGCGGCGGCGGCGCTAGTCGAGATGAGTGGGAGGAAACAGGGGATAAACAATCCATGTTTGAAAAGGCATTAACGCCCAGTGATGTCGGAAAACTGAACCGGCTTGTCATTCCGAAACAACACGCCGAGAAATACTTCCCGCTCGCAGATGGCGGAGACCCCGCCGACAAGGGTTTGCTTCTGAGCTTCCAGGACGAGACCGGAAAGTCATGGAGGTTCCGTTACTCTTACTGGAACAGTAGCCAAAGCTACGTTCTTACCAAGGGGTGGAGCCGGTATGTTAAAGAGAAGAGGCTGGCATCTGGTGACGTCGTTTTCTTTCAGCGACATCGGACAAACGGCGAGCGGTTGTTCATAGGGTGGAGGCGGCGGCCGGCGCAGCGTAGCAGCAGTGCAGTGATGGCTCAGGAAGGTAGTGGTAATAGTAATCAAGGGAGTGGGGGGTGGACCAGATTGTTCTATTCTGCGCATCCTTATCCCGAACACAGCCATCATCCTGATCATCAGCTTCGTCTCCATCATTATCATCCAGCGCCATACCAACGTGATTGTCCTCATGCTGGTCTGTTTCTTCCCCCATTTCAAGGGAGAGAGAGTGTCTGAAACCATCCTCCAAGTAGTTTTGAGCTTAAACATGGTTTCAGCCATGGCTTTCATGTGATTTCGAAAGTGATTTAGCAATTTTGGAAACAGTCTTCCAAATCCAGACCATATTAAGTAATAGAAACCAATAACACCATGTTAAACAATCGAACATTTTTTCCTTAGTTTTTTTTTTTTTTTTTTGCTTATTCAAACTTCTGCTACGACATTTTCGCAGGGTCAGTCTCCGGCCACAGCCAAACGGCTTCAGTCGGAAACTCGAAGATACTTAGACTTTTTGGTGTAAACATGGAGTGCCAAACCCACGTCTCCGACGACCCATCTACGCCTTCTCCTTCTCTTCAAACCAAATCGGCGACACCCAATCACCAGTTCTTCCCGCAGTATATCTCTTCAAATCCTGCTAATCATACGGTATGATTATCCAATTTGCAATCTTTTTAGCTCACCAAAACTGATAATGTATCCCACAAATTGGACCGTCTTCAGTTTTTAACCTCATTTTACGATATTATTGTTGTTTCCTTCAATCAGACATGTTTTTTAAGGAAATATATCAAAAGAGAAACAGTTGGATGAAGCATTATTTGGAACTTTAAAAGTGTGGTCTCTGGCCTGCCATCCTCCTTAATAATTGAGATCAGACTTTATATTATAAAATATCAAGCTAGGTTACAGCGAGGACTGATGCTGAATTTTCCACCCTATTTTTATATAAACTGGAGTTTAAACCTACAACTACAGTTTCTATGCAATTTTTAATAAGATAGCAAATTATAATAAATTAAAATTACAGCTGAAATAGTAATCATACTTGGAAGTGTTTAGATTTCTCTTGGATCATACTTTTCAATGTTTATGAGGGCACATGCTTAATTGGTTGGGAATTATTATTAGATCACTCATATGGGCTGGCATAAATTGTTATAAATGTAACGTGTACGGACTATTTTTAATTTTTTTAAAGAAGAGACATTTACCCAAATCATAAAGACGAGAAACCCACCTTCAAAATGTAAAGATTAATCTATTGATTTCCTTGATATGCATATCAGAACTAAGTTAGAAGTAGAAGCCATCGATTAGGGTTCTTAACTTGATAACGTTTGGGTGATTGCAACAGGATTTAGCTTTCTCCAAAGATGTCAACAAGATGAGAAATCGCCGAGGTTAAAGATGGAGGTTGTGACGTCTATCTCTACTCACTCTTTCGAAAGTACACATGCAAGGAGGACCGAGAGAGATCTAGAGAGAGAATTAAGGAATGTGATGGGGGGAAAAATGGTCATTTGCTTATTAATAATGGGCTAGGTTTGGAAGGGTGGAGTGGAGGCGAAAGAGATTCTCAGATAGGGGTGGAGGGAAGGTAGGGTGTGGCAAAAGGGCAAAGTGGGGGACCCAACCACAACCTAGGGCGGACGTCATTGAAGCCATTTGGGGAACTTATGTCGTCGAAAATGAGGAATGTGGAATCTATTTTCCCCACTGTTGAGATTCTGCCTCAAGATTTTTTTCATAATTGACGAGAGAAGAGAGGGTATGGACGTATGTTGATGGGGGGTGGGTTTGACTTGATGTGTGACAGCCCTTTTGTACTAGATTTCCCCTCTCTTCACTTTCTCTCTCTAGTTTTCCCCCCTCTCTCTCTCTCTCTCTCTCTCTCCCCTCTATCTACTGTCTTCTTTAGTCGGAAGCTGTGTTGTAAGCCCTGCAGTAATTAACAAGAGCAAATGAGCAACATTGACACTTAATCTATGATGTTCTTTCTCTTTTTAATGGAGTTTTCCACTAAAATCAGAAAAAAATTGAGCATATTGCACAATAACTTCTCCAAAAATGATAACAAAATGGCCTCGTGCTAAAAAATGTTTCCTTTTTTATTTTTAAAACAGAAGAATTCATTTCCATTCCACCATTTTCTATGTGCCCAAAAGAAATGAGGGGGAGTCGTTAGTGATGGGGTTTGGCAGAGTTGATTGTCAGCACAATTCAAACATGTGGATCAAAGGGGATTTGGATAAGGATCTAAGCTGATAACCCAACTGCCAATTCATTGCGGTCCCAAAAACCAAACTATTACTGCCTTCCTCTTTATCTTTCCTCCATTTAAGTTTCAAATGGGCATGGAAAGTGGGTCAATTGTGGATTAACATATCATAAAAACTAAAATCACAACAAAACCCAGAGACTAAATAATACCTTTCAGAAGGCAGCAATTATGGAGCTCGCACAGTTGTTTTATGTTGAAAGATGGTTCAATGATAGGTGCTTAATCTGTAAAGTTTAATCAAGAATGAACAAATTAGGAAAATTACCCTCTAAAGATCGATTTCAGAGGTAAATAATCAATCACAAGGGAATTCGGGTCATCGTCAGTTAATTGCGTGCTCCAATCAATGAAGTGCAAAAGTTCAATGAAAAGTAGTATCTTCATTAGGCTAGTCCCATCCACTAATTCGAGGGCCATCAATTCATCTGAGACTTACCAATTCATGTATGATATATTTCTCAGATAGAAATATGTAATCAAATATTACAATGACTACTGGCCATGAAGGGTCATGACTATTGCAGCCATTCAGTTTGTGAGCACATGTTATACACAACTCGCAAGTAATAAAGATAAATCAACTTCTTGGATAGAGGAATTGAGAAACAAGAAATGAGTACCTGTTTGAATGGAAAAAGTGTTAACTCGATCATTGGACCCATTGAGATAACCATTGAGAGAGCGATTTTTGAGGGGGAAACTTTGACCTTCATACGTTAATGGAGTCTAATCGTTAGTGACCTGAAAATGGAGGGTCCCCGGATGCTGCTATAGTTGGAAAATGACGAGTCTGAACAAAAATAGTTCAATCATGCATGACTAAAGCACAGTATAGATATAGTAAGAAGCAAGTGAAAGATCGTCTGTTCCACTCACCTTTTTCAAAATCATAATCTCATCATTCCCTTTCAGGCCTCTAAGGTCAACTCACCTTTCACCTATTAAAAGAAAATGACATCTCTATGTGATTTAGATCCGCTTGATAATACAAATTTGCAAGCTACAATTTTCATATCAACAAGAATACTCTTAATCAAGCATACAAATGAAAACTCTTAGTAAAAACCGAAAAGCTTAAGAGAGTGAGTAAATAAAGTGGCATCATTGAAGAGTGACAAGATCATGAGCTGTATGAAATGGCTTGAGAGTGAAAGTTCATTGAATTGGGCGAAAAAGCATAAAAATTGTCATTTTTTTAATATACTTCGTTTTCAAAAGAGTTAATCTACATAGTGATAGGGATGTCAGTTATCAATTTCTAGCTCTTAAAGCACCTTGCAAGGTTACATGTTTGAAGAATCAGGACATAATTTAATAGTCCCACTGCCACTATCAATTTGAATAAAGCAGATAAAAAAAGTTTTCAGCACAAATACCTGAATAGTTGATCAAAAGGTAGTTCACAGCTCGTTCTAAGTTTAGAGACAGTGTGCTGCTGTAGATAGATCCTTAAATGAGTCCTTGGCCTAGTGAGCTGCTTGTGACTTTCACTGTCATGCTTGTAATTTCCGGTTCGTCTACACAAACCATATGAATCCTACATATCATCTTCCTATTTTGCCACTGCCTTTCAAAATCCTACTAGAGAAAAACTAGTGACCACATAACCAGATGTAATTAGTTGAAGTTCAAATCACTGATGTATAGTGTTAAAGAAAACTCAATCCACTATGACGTTTTCCGAGGATTCATAGGAAAGATCCCTTTCATGCATAACCATGAGTTGCACTTATCTCCTAGACAGAAATTCGTCCAAATAAGAGAAGCAGAAGTTAAGATCCAAAAGGGAAGAACAAAAAAGAGAAAAAGAAAAGGGCCCATCAAAGTAAAAATTATCATCAGTGTTTTCAACCATTTGGCTTAGGAGAAGAATAATGAAGATTAAGCTGAAGAATCAAGAATCACAGCAAACAATTACAAAAATGTGCATTGCATTCGTCATCCTTTAATTTGGGAAATCAACCTATAGTTGATCACTTCAACACAAAAGCTTTCACTAATTTGAACATAACATGCCACATGTTGACGTAATCCTATACTTCTATCTCTGCATTTATCTATCATTACTATTTAATCGGATGTTCCTATGGATCTAGTTCATATCATCGAATACCTTTGGAATTTCTCTCCTCGTCATGCCTCCACAATAACCAACATGAGTTTCAGGACAAAAATATTGGAACTTCTATCATACCGCAAACAGTATTTAAAGAGGAAAACATATTCAAAACAATGGATAAAAAGAATATATATAGATCCACTCGGTTCTAGATTTGTTTATACAATTTCAACCATTGATTACAAGAAGGTATGGCAAAGCTGAGAACTAAACCAGACAGAATTTAATGCAAATGCTAAATTTTTTTTTTTGAGGAATCCTATGTAGATTGCGTTTAGATTTTGACTCTTCCTAGTTGTCCATGACTTGTTGAAGAACTCCATGATATCTTTCTATAAAATTTTTGAGTCATCTCCTTATTCCAAAGCTCTCACCATGTACAAACGCGGCAAAGCAACAACATTATATTGACTTAAGAACAATAAAGAAATTTGCATATAATGCAACGATCTAACTACAATCTGAGCATCAAAAATAAGAATATTTATTATGACCAAAAATACATTTCACTCAAGACGTAGCATTGTCACCCAAACAAAGGTTAATCATCCTTTACCAAGATTTTCCATCGCTGATGGTTCTTTCAATTAAGCTGTCCTTTTAGCTCCATCGGGTCTATTTCCACTCTCTTCCAATATCTTGCTTCCTTCAATACCTTAGCGACACTAGAGAAAAAGAATAACAAAACCTCTTTAGAATTACAATACAAAAAATTTAAAAAGGAACACTGCATTCACATACTCATAGCCACTACAAAACGAAAAGCCCAAGCTCAAAATTTTAACTTTTTAGAATCGAACACACAGAAATCATACTGCAACGAACAATCTCCAAAACTACAATAAAAACAGTAACAATCAAAATTTTTGAAACCGAAACTCTGTCATCCAAGTGAGTTTCCGACGCTATTATACGCGCGGAGGGTCCGGAAAAGACGAACAACAAAGCAATCTCTTCAAGATCACACCGAACGAAAGCAATTTCATTCTTGCTTAGCATTTCCTAACTGAAGTGATGAAATCAAAAACTGCTACCCTAAATTAAAACGATTGCCAACGAGAATAATAACAGATAGAGATTAAGCGACGAGTGTGACAGGAAGAAGAGGAGAGGAACGAACGGACATGTAAAACTACCCGTCGTCCACCTGCAGAAACAAGTCGTAAGCGGCAGATAAAACACTCCCAAAATAACATTTTCATAGCCTTCAAAATGAACGACTCGTATTGATTTTTTTAAAACTAAGTTTGAGTGAAACTTTCAAATTTAATGGCTAAAACTCAAATCAAACACAAATAGAAAAAAATAAATACTCAAAAACGAGAATACTGAGATTTACGTCAAAAATCTTATAAAAAAAAAACTACGGACAATACATAATATCAGTATAAAAATCAAAATATAATTTAAAATTTTACAACTATAGTGTAAAAAATAAAATTTACGTTACAAACTCACCACCATAACTCAAGTAGAATACAAGTCCAACTGAACCGTAACATAATAAATATAAACTCGTTTGTTAATGTTGCGGGTTGAAATTTTTTAGTTTTATTCGTTGGTGTTTTGTCTGGTTCAATAATACTATTTATCATAATAAGTTTTACGATCTTTCGAATCAGAAACTTTTCAAGCTCGAGTGTTTACTTTCGTAGATGAATATATTATGCATTCTTTGTTGGAAGAAGTTGTCTTTGTAGAAAAAACTAAGCATTTTTGGGGGTCTGCGTGCTCCCTAGTTGGAACCCATAATCAACTATTGCAATTTTAGAAAACAAATGTCACGTTTTTCACGTGTTGTGTGGTGTCCACGAAGTGTTTAAGATCATTAATAGCACAAACTTCAACATTACATGCTGGCCCATTATTAATAGTTATATAATAGGCAAAAGAAAATCAATATAATTTTTATAAAAAAATAAAATTGTACGTTAATACTATCGATAATTATATCAAAGCTCCAAAGAAGTACCGTTTTTAATTAAACTCCAATCAACTCGCTAATTAAAGTTATTTCGATTAATAGGACGTAATCCCAACCCTCCCCAGTTATTTTGATTAATAGTACGTATTCCAATCCTCCCCCGCCCCGGGGAGGCGAAACTTCATATCCTATCTAAAAGATTTGATTAGATTCAAAAGATAGTTTAATTCGAAGATTTTTATTTACTATTTATTATAATAAAACTTCGTCAAAGTGAACATTTTTGAAAAAATAATTGAATAATATTGCTTAGAAATATTCAAAACCATTTTAGAAAACTATGGTCTTGTTTTCATATTATAAAAAATATTTATTACAAGCCTACACTTAATTTTTATAAAAATATTATAACTATTGATTGAAACAATTAACATAATAAATCATTAATTGCGTCAAGTAACAATATGTAATGGTAACAAAGTATAAACGTAATAATATTATTATAATAATAAAGAAATAAAGATTGTACAAGAATGTGGAAGCCTAACATCTATCTTGATTAAGTCATTTAACTTTAAATACACTAACCTAATCCACAATAAAATTCAAAATGTTGAAAGGAAGACCATGATAATCAAACCCTAAAGTGGAAGACCACCCACCAAACATGTATAACATAAAGTATAATAAGAAAAAAAACTATATGAAACCAAATCTGTCACGTAGTTAAAGTTAATATAGTGGAAAAATAATACGCGAGACTAAAAAACTTGTAGTGGTACTAAAAACAAAGGTGAAGAACTTGCCGTCTTTGAAAAACCCACTTGATATTAACAATATAATACTAAGGAGATAGACATTACCAAACTTTATGATAAATTTTTAATACTATTTAACATAATCGTTGACTTTGTCTAAGGCACCAACTTTTTCAACAGAAGAAACTTCAATAGATGTAGTCCATGATTTTTAATTTGAAGAATTATTATGATAGCATAGACAAATTCATGGTCTCTTGATTTTTATGCCCTTTAATTTAAAAATCTTATGGATTTTATAGACAGAAACCAAAAATAAAGTACATGTAATTACTACTACTATTATTATTACTATCATTTTATTATGTAGATTAAAAATATGACCGTGTTGGTAAATTTTAAAAAAATCTATTATAATTTAGGTGAGATAGAGTTTATCTTATAATTCTAAGATATAATATTATTTATAATCATTACTAATTAATTTAATTAATATTTTATTTTAATTATTTATTATTTATTTTAATTGTTACACCAATTAAATTGAAAAAAATAAAAAATAAACATAGCATTAATTTATAATTATAAACATTTAACAAATAGTTAATGCCATGATTGGGTTAAGGTTTATTTTTAAAATTTAGAAAATAGTACGCATAATGTATAGGTGAAATTAATAATGTATCAGCATATAATTATATAAATTAATAATTATTTGGGTGATTAAATAGTACTTACCACTTAAATTATAGTATTAACCATAGTCAGTTGTGGTTTCCCCGGCAAAATCATCTGGTCAACCCTATTAAAGATTTTATCAAGGACTACAATGGCAGTTGCGTTAATAATATGAAGTCCATGGGCATTTAATTATTTTTTAGCAATTTCTATTTAATAGTTGGCGAAGTCACAAAGTGAGTCCCCAAACGCTTTGAAAGGAAGAGGTCCCTACATGGATTCGTCTGCCGTAAACGCCGGTGAAAAATGCCTCGCCGGAAGTCTCGCCAACATTGATTCCGATGTTTTACGGACTCACGTTTTTACACGACTAGATGGACCCAGTCTAGCCGCCATGGCCTCCACCTCGACTCTATGCAACGCTATAGCTACACAAGAGAGCCTCTGGTCCGATATGTGTAACTCTAAATGGCCCTCCACTACTACACTTCGTCTCCGAGAGGTGATTTCCACGTTTCCCGGAGGTCACCGCTCTTTCTTCTCTGATTGCTTTACAATCGCACGTTCGGATTTCTCAGATACTTCTAGTTCGACTCTATCTCTGCATCGTCCGTCCGAGATAATCTCCGCTGTCGATCTTTATCATCGTGGAAACCTTATATTCTCTAAAATCGTCGATACAGAGACGGTTTCCGGCTGGTTCCTGTGCTCGCCGTTTCGTATCGACATGCTGGAACCAAAAGAAATAGTTCATACTCCGATCGTCTATAGGAACAACGAAAATGCGTCTAAAGAGCTAGAGGAAGAACTAACTCTGAGCTGGATCGTGATCGAACCGATTAGCCGGCGAGCAATAAACTTGTCAAGCCAGAAGCCGGTGTCGGTTCAGAGGCACTGGCTGAGCGGGGAAGTGAAAGCGCGATTCTCTTCAATACTGAGCGGAGAAAGAGGATCGGCGAGGGAGTGCGTCGAGTGCGGAATAACGGTGACGTGCGGCGAGTCGGAGAGAGGGGAGTTGCAGGTGAGGGAGGTGAGCTTGCAAGTAGAAGACATGGACGAAACGCGTTTGAATGGGAAAGATAGTTTGGTAATTATACGGAAAGCAATGGAGGGCAAAAGGGGAAACGGGGAAAGTAGGGAAAATGGAGGGAGGCGGAGGAGGAGGAGGCACGAAGAGTACTTGAACATGAAGAAGGAGAGGAAAGAGAGGAAGATTAAAAGGGAAAGGACGTTGGATATGACGTGTATCGGTTTTGCCATATTCGGACTTGCTAGTTTTTGCTTTTATCATATTTATTTATTTATTTAAAATTGTTTTTTCTACTATTATTTTGTTTTGGTAGGACTTGAATAGACGGGGATGTAAAATAATATTGCGTGTCCATCGTAGTATAAAAAACACATGATGTCTACGTAGACATTCGCTGAGATATCATAAGCCAAACCAATTATTAATATTAATACTAGTTGTAACATAAGCTAGTTCATCAATATTCTCTTCGACGATCTTTTCAAAGTCGTATGGCCATCATAGTATAGTTTGAGAATCATTTTATTCAATAATGACAATACTCCGAACGTCTTCTCATCTAAATATGATATGATTAATTAGTTTTTTATTAAGTTAATTACTTTTTATGTAACAAATATACGTCAAGTCATATTTAATATATATATATACTCTAAGTACTTATTCTATACATTAAAATATAAAATGCGAAGAATCATTGTGAAAATAAAAAAAAGCTAAATGTGAAATCTTATCATATATCAATAAGGGTGCACAACTCACATTAAGTGACAAAATAAAAATATATGATTTACAAATATAATTCTTTCCTTTATTTAATATTACGCGTTTTGAATTAATTTTAAAAATTAATCTGTGTATCTTTTGAGTCAAACCAGTAAGAAAACTAATAAAGTGACAACTATCTATAAAATAATTTAAGAGGAGCCGCCCAAATGTTCGAAGAAGAACAGAGACTTTATTATATTAAAGACAAAAGTTTGCTCCGTATTCAATCCAAAATGTACACTGATGAGGGTAGTATTGGAATGGCAGCGCAGAGGATGAGGAAGAGGCACCCTTTTCAATGTAACAACTCGGATAAGGCTGCCCATAATATTGGCATCAGCTACGTTTATTTTCTCAAGGGATTTACAAAAATCCTCAATGGTGAACTTCAAAACAATTTAAAATTGAGTCCTCCATTAGCTCTTGTCGGAAAAGTCTTCATCATTAGATTCCAAATTGATGGCGTGTAAAGATAGATAAGGAGAGAGAGTGTACGAGAATTTAGCCGAGCATCCATGCCTCTTTCAATTGCTCCTTCATAGTTCTAAACAGAAGTCTGAAGAAGGTCATTCAGTCAAATATAACACTTCTTGGGTCTAATTATTTGATTCTCACCTTCTAGCCATGGAAGTCTTCTAGTTATTGACATTTCCACCAATGAAAAACTTGGTTTGGTAGAGTCCACAAAAGCCAGCGTCTACAGTGCCTGCTACCATAAAAAGTCAGTTGTAATTTTCAACATTCTTTTGTTTATATCATGTTAATTATTGCGCATGTCACTGAAAGACCTTAAATCTAATTCCTTCTAAACCACAAGGAATGATCATAACATTTATCATTGTTCATTCTCTATATGAGAAAATCGTTACAATAGATTTCGTTATGATTGAACTGCCAGTAGCTAAACGTATTTAATGTAACTATTTATTGATGCTGATCAAGTATTACAAAGACTCCATCATCAACCAAACAACTTGAGGTGTGTTGACGCTAATTTTGCTGAAAAGAGCCAAATTCTAGAAGGGAAATCCGCACAAGCTTACTTTTGCCATTCGTCTTGGTTAGCACATTATGGGCCTCATCTTCTAAAGCAAAGGTTGAAATTCCAAATACCCTAAACACATATCAAATGCAGTAGAATTAACAGAAACCTTAAGGATACTTGTCCAAACGTCAAGCAACTATAAATGAAAATATCGGCAATTGAAGTAAGACTCCAAGAAACTAACTAACTTGATCACTCTGCCAGTTCCCAGCCCAGAAATAAAGGAAAGGCTCATAAGTAAATACAAAAACTGATAGACAGTGGCCCAGTATGATAATTTATTTACCAGCATAATCCACGTAAATACTTCAAACGACGAGCAGAATTTTCGAATATAAACTCCTATAAATTGCATTCATTTATAAGATTTCAATAACGTATTCTGAGTGGCTCAAATTGCGCGAGAATACAAAGATTAGGAATTTATGCATGAAAGGGCGAGGTAATAAAGATTATTCGAATACACTATAACAAATGTGCACGAGATAGAAAAGCATCCCTTTTGTTCATTATGAATGCATAATAAGGAGTATTGCAGTAACATTTACAAGAAAAAATGGAGATGAATCACAAGGAGACTAATTCAAATAATGAGACATTGCATTAGCCGCAACCTAGAAATCAGTACCATAATTAACAACGTAAAATAAACCAAAAATTTTCCCAATTATTGCGTAAAAGATTTGAAGCAAAGGAGAAAATACTAATTCGGAGCTGAGAAGCATCGAATTTAAGAAAATGGCAAATAAAGAACCGTAAAGAATAAGGAAATACAAAAGATACAAGATTAGAAAGAAGAAACATCGAAAGGGACGAGGATACCAAAATGAATAAACTAAGAAGCAATTCCTCTGCAACAAATGAGAAAGGCGGGACTGGAGGGGATTAAGCAGAAGAGCGGAAGTGGTGGAATCAAACTCTCTCTTGCCCTGCAAGTTTTCTCATCTCCGCCCAGAGAGAGAAGATGGGCCGTCTATCGGGCTACTCTTTGTCCAATTGGGCTCCACCAAGAAATTGGACTGCTGTACTCGAATATATAATTTTTAATAATAATTATTTATTAGTTGTAAATATTATTAGAGGGTCTAAGTAAAACCGTTTAATAACAATTATAATTTAAGAGGAATAATAAAAATAATAACGAAAATTTATAATTTTATCGGAAAGAATAATCTTACGTTTTACGCTTTATTTTTACTTTCGATTCTTATTTTCTGAAGCGTAATACATTGATGGGTATAATTAAATACTTATTTAAATTATTATATTTTATTAAATTAATTACACAAATAGAATAAAAGTGACATTAATCAAACAGAAAATATATATTTTAGTTAAAAATTACAAATTTATTTTTTCTTTGTGAGAGGGAAATCAATGGTAGTTTAGGAATTTCACTTGTATAAAATGCATTAGTCGTTCGAGTAACATTTAAAACAAGAATATATTTCAAAGAAGAACAAAGGTCATCGCCCGTCATGAAGTAAACTAGCAAAGCATCACAACCTTCGGCAACACAAAGTAATCAAATACACAACAAAACATTTTTGATTTCCTTTTTCAACACAATTGAATCAAACCACCAATGCACAACAGCCGGAGAAGCCATAGACAGGGACATCCAAAGCTCAGTGGCTTCGGAGAGCCAAAGCGGAGAACAAAACGAGGAAGATGAAGATAACTACGGCGATGAAAGCACCGACCACCGCCCCGCTTACTTTCTGGCAAAAATCGCCGAACTGGTTGCAGATGGCCAGCCAGTTTGTGTTGGAGTTTCCGTTATGAGCTAAGTAGACGATGGCAGCTGCTGCGGCGGCTGCTGATGTGGCTAGAGTCAGAGCCACCTGCAAAAGTAAAACATGTTTCCGATGATGACATTAATCAATGGATCGGAAATAATTGATCTTCTTGTTTTTTTTTCCCCATTACTGTGTCTAAAATAAGTAGGAGGAATCTGGGTCCGGTTGCATGAGGTCGAATGATACAAACGATGGAGAAGGGGATGGAGAGAGCTAAGTAGCCTGCAACTATTCCCATGGCGATCACAAAAAACCTGCAAGTGAGAAATTTGCGTGATGATAAGATAAGAAATCCTAAGATGTGAAAGAGAGAGAGAGAGAGAGAGAGAGAGAGAGAGAGAGAGAGAGAGAGAGAGAGAGAGAGAGAGAGAGAGAGAGAGAGATTAAAGTAGTCTAAAAACTAACTGGAAAGTGGGCAAATCATCATAGCTAGCTTGGAATTGGAAGAACTGGGTGAAAAAAGGAAGAGTTTCATCACTAGTTCCCATAGCCGCAGCAGAAGCTAAAGCAGCAACCATAGCTCCGATTCTTAAAACCAAGTCGAATACGGCGAATCCTCTCTTCAAACCACCATGTCTGGGCGGCGCAGCCCCGAAAACCGCCTTCTTTTTGGCGCTGCCGCTCGTCTCTTGAATCTCAATCGTGGTTGAATCGCCGTTCTTCATTTTTCTTTGGTGCTAGAAACCGAGGAAGACAAGAATTCAAGTCACCAGCTGCTGCAGAAATCAAAATGTACGAGAAGAAGAGGAGATTTTCAGAAGCTTGAAGGAAAATGGAAACAAATGAGCCATTAAATACAGAAAGAAGGAAGAAGAGTAGGGTGTAGGTTAGCAAAATAATTAGCCATTAGAGGAGTCGTTGATTAACCTCACCCATTTAATCTTTCTTTTTGTTTTTAATTTTTAAACAAGGCAGGTAGAGAGGAAGGGTGTTTTGGAGTCGGCCAATCATAAAACCTTGTACTAAACATAAGTTTTAAAACCAGATTAAGGATGAACACAGCTCTAATTTCTCTTTCGTCAATTAACTAAACCACCTCCTTCTTCTAATCCAACTATCCAAGTACGGATTACTTACTATAAGCCTGTTTAATTGGTTTCCTCTCAAATTAATACGAAAAAGAGTTACCAAAAGAGGAAAAAAAAAAGATAGCTGGTCGAATAATGTAATATACAATTTAGTTTTACTAACGAAATATTGTGAGATTTGAGTTGAAACTCGCGTAATTTATTCTTTGAGTGAACTAATAAATTATATTTATAAATTATTTATTTTTTATTCTTTCAAACAATGTAAGACTGTGAAACTCTATTGATATAGGTTGGACCCGTGATTGACTTCGTACAATGGGATGTGTAAAGCTAATATTGCACGGTAAAAGTCATATTTTTCTTTCAATCGTGTGTGTGGAGATCTTTATGCAAAATTGTTTTTAAGCACGGTGAAAATGAAAATTTCTCCTATCAAAGTAAAAGTATAAAATTTAAAGAAGGATCGAGATTGACAATTTTATCGGCCTTCAGTTGAACCGGATATTAATACCTAGTTCAACACAATAGTTGAGGCAGTGACGATGACAATAGCATCTGTCTATGTGAACGATGGTGGAGGAACGCCGGAAATCACCTGAAAACCTCCGAACCGTTGGGTCACAGTGGAGGTGAAGTAATTCGTAGCCCATATTTTTACTTCATAATCTTGTAATATGTTAATTATTATTTTAAACATTTATATTGTATTCAAAATTGGACCAGTTTGAATGACAGATGAATACGTATCATTTCGTAATTACATATTATAAATTGTTTTTTATCTTAAATATTAGAGCTTTGATAAGGAATTGTCGAGTTATTACTCTTGGGTAGTGGAAAAAGGTCTCATTATAATATATTACAAAACGGTACCGTTTTAAACGTCTAGACTTTCAAGAGCTGTAATTTATTCGTAAAGGCAATCGCTATCCAGTCCAATTCCACCGGCGACCAACGCACTTGATTAATCTCAGCCGTTGATCCATAGCACATTTCTGGTTCAGCTGCCCCCCTATCTTCCGATCGAAAAGCAGGCACCACAACCTCCCATATCAATGCCCGAGAATCGTCGCCTACAGAACAGATCTGCCGTCCTATCACCGGAGACCATGAAATACCGTTTACGCTACCTTTATGCTTGCAGAGCTCCATTAGTGGCGTCGTCGGAAACCGAATATCCAAAATCACAACCCGATTGCTGTCAATTCCAACAGTGCCGATGAATCTTGGGTCCACTTTGTTCCATTCGAGCCTCAATAACGGGGAATCCTGAACCGGATTCTCGTATATGATCGTCGATCTTTCTTTATCTCTTAAATCGAAAACTCTAAGTGAACCGTCGCCGGATACTGAAGCGAAAACATTGAATCCGCCCCAGGAAATGTCGTATACCTCTTTATCGTGCGCTACAAGCTGCGAATCAACGGCTTCCCTCTCTATATCCCATATGGTACACGTTGTATCAGCGTTCGAAGTGGCGACGCGATGCGGATCGAAATCGGCCCAATCGAAGGACGTAATTGCGGAGTTGAAATCACTGTTTTTGTTGCTGTTAAAGAGCGACTTGAGCTCGATTCGGTCGTCGTGGATCTCCCAGACCCGGAGGAAGTCGCCCGAGGTGGCGATCAGATCAGGATTTGAGTTTTCTTCCGACGGGAAGAACATTAGGTTCGTCGGTGCGTAAGGGTGGTCAAAGATCAGCCGGTTATCTGTGGTGAAATCAGCGGTTTCATCGTTGAACTGGACGAGCTCGACTTTGTTGCTGTATTCTTCGAGGAAGCTTCCGACTGCAAGGCGGGTGCTCTTGTCCCGGCGGAGGGACCACGCAATGGAGAAGATAGGCCATTGAGCTGCGTAGGTGAAGACTCCTGGTTTTTTCTCCAGTGGAATTTGCATGGCGACGCGGTCAAAATGGAAGATCTAGGAAGAAAGGGCTTGCCCACGTCAAATCTGTACATGCATGGAAACAAATATTTCAAACAGTACCTAAAATAGAAGCAAGGTTATTGATTTAGCTCATCTAAATATTGTTTTTGTAATGAATTTTTAAAAAGAAATTAAGCAAATTTCATAATTTGACAAAAATAATCTCAGGTCTGGGCTTTGTAAAGCCAAATTCAATGGCTATTTTCTTGTTAGCATCAACAATATCTCACATTATTTGTCTAAAATGTTATTATTTAAGTTCAAAGTTGCAATCAAGACTAAACCAACCGGCACACAGAGTCTGGTGTCAGAAGAGATTGATTGCTTATAACAAGGAAAACCAAACGGCACAGCACAAGAAAAACAAGACATGACTGTTGTGGGCAGGTTATCAGAGAAGCTTCTGCAGGAAAGAAATGTAGAAATTTCTAAAAAAAATACAGATTTTCGAACATTTTTTTAATCAATACTAAACTATTCACCACACCCATGTAAAAATATCAGAAGGCAATCGACATTCGACGGTATCGCTTGTCTTCCACAGATCATGGGCAGAGAGAGAGAGAGAGAGAGAGAGAGAGAGAGAGAGAGAGAGAGAGACGTACACAGTCAAGAAGGCAGGAAGAAGGTGGTATCCGAGTAGTAGGAGGAGATAAGAAATGGGGAGGGAAAATAAGGATAAGAAGAGTTTCGAGATGAGAGAGAGAGAGAGAGAGAGAGAGAGAGAGAGAGAGAAGAATGGAAGGTGAGAGAGGTTTAACCTAACAGTCGTCAGAGCACGAGAGAGAAGAAGGTTGGGCGGGTTATTGCATTTGCACTTCCCTTCCATGACTTATAATAATGCCTTGCATGTTTTGACTTGAGTAGGTCTACTTCATTTTCTCTTCTCCATCCCTCTTCCTTTTTCACTTGTTTTAGGGTCGTGCGTACTTTCCGTGACCTAAATTTCAGGTTCACACTCCTGCCGTCAACAATAAAAAGTTTATCAATAAATCAATTAACTTGTAAAATCTATTGACTTTGTTAGACACACCTTTTAATTTATATACATGAATTTTACGAAAAGCAGTGCAATACAATTTCTAGGAATTTTTTTTTTATTTTAAATATTAAAATATGAATTTTTTATAGAAAAATCTAAAAATTTATTATTCATCAATCTAAACATCAAAGTTTCCAAAATAAACAATTCAAATTTTTTAAACCAGTTTGAGGGACTGCTGTCAACACAGAGGCCGACCTATCCAGTTAAAAAGGTCGACTTCCCTTTTTCTCAATAAAATTCGTAATTTTTTATGTGGAGGCCGGCCGATCCAACTTTACAGGCCGGTCTCTACCCACCTATTTATTTTTTTATAACATTTTAATATTTTTTTTCTATATAAGCGATTATTTTTTGTTCTCTCCGATAATATTTTTCCGCGTTCACTGGGTAGGTATGAAGTTTTTTTTTAATTAGATATTTATTTGTTTATACTGTAGTTAATTGGATCACATCTGTTATAATTTCTAATACCACTTATAAAAAAATTATAATTATACTATGTAGATATATATATATTTTTTAAACTTAATTACACAGTACAATTATAATTTTATTATAAGCGGTACAATAAACTATAACAGTTGTGATCCAATTAACTATAGTATAACAGATAAATATCTAATCAAAAAAAATTTCATACCTAGCCGATGAACCCGGTGAAATATCGCCGGAGAGAACAAAAAATCATCGCTTATATAAAAAAATATTATAAAAAAATAAATAGGCTAGACCGGTCAGCCTCCATGTAAAACGTTATAGATTTTGCTGGGAAAAAGGAAGGTCGATCTTTCCAATTGGACAGGTTGGCCTCCCTGTAGAGGCCAGTCTTTCACACTAGTGTAAAATGTTTAAATTGCTTATTTTTGAAACTTTAAAATTTGTACCAATTAATAGTAAATTTTGAGATTTTTTTTTTTAAAAACACTCGTACTATAAGGTTTAAAATTAAAAAAACCCTAATTTCTAAGCATAATTAATCATTTTTTTATTTGATTAAATAAATAATTTGTTAAAGTTACTTCGAATTAGATTGCACGGGCGTAATAACCTGTAACAAGACATATTTATGAGTTTTGTTTTTTAGAGATTTGTGATGTTATGGACTTATTTTACTTGTGTAATTCTAAGATTGCATTATATTGTGAAAAAGAGTTTGTCATTGTTCTATTTTATTGACTATTCTTATTTTAGTTTCAATTACTTTATTTTGTTTTTTAATTTTTCACATTTATTTTTTTAGTTACTATCATGAGTTTGTGTGAGTTATTTTTTTTTTTAAATTGAGAAAATAATTAATAACTTCTGCCAAGCTCCTAAATAATTACATTTGAATTTCACTTTTATTTTGTCACAATCTCCCTTATATTATAATAATGTAATCATTTTATAAGTGATGATTACATCCACCTTCGTAATGATGATAATTATTGTACCCTAATTACATTGATGATTTCAATGGCGAGGGTACATTTTATATTAGCAATCTTGGCGCTGTTCGTCACGTTATTCATTTAATTAAATTTTACTACATAGTTTTATAAAACAACTGAATTTATTAATTGTGACACAAAATTAGAGATTCTAGAACATGGGTTCACCTAATTTTTTGACCTTTTGATTTAATAAATTATTTAAAGCTTACTCAACTGCTTTATCTTTTGCATAATTCTTTTATTTTGTAAGTTGAGGATGGAAGAATTAATTAATTAATTAATTTTTTTTTTCTTTGTAGTGATACTAAAATTACAATCCAATTCGACAATATAAATTTATTGTGTCGTTCCTTCGTTAATACAAGTATTATAACATAAAATTAATGAGTTAAAGCCCGTGAAGGCTACCATTAATATGAGATTAAAACGTAAAATTAAACCGTATATTCATTATTTTTGTTTGAGATTAATATTATATTTGTTTTCTTGTTATATATTTTTTTAAGTGTATTTGCTGACTTGGCAAATTATAAAATATAAAAGTTTTAATTACTCAACGTTCAAGGCTCGGCAGCCTGGGTACTATTATGGGGCCTTGAACAAGAAAATTTGAACCATGCACGGCCGAGGTCGGGCCAGACCTGGTGCTGATTTTAAGTCCGTGAGCCGGCCAGCAGACCTCCGCCTTGCCTCGTTGGATCACAACTCTCGCCAGAATCTGGAAGAAATTCGGCAATCAAAGTCCCGTGAACCGATTACTTTCGGGAGTTGGCCGGCCTTGTCCGTCTGAGCCCGTGCAGGGTGAACACAAAGTTTGAATTATCACAAAAACTGTTTTAAATGTCTAGAAAAACGTAGTGCGTAGAACTAAAACGACGCGTCGTTGAAGGTGAAGAGTAAAACGAACGCTTAGTCCCAAATATAAGCAACCCGAGCAAAGAATCGAAAGGAGGTCCTTTTTTTCCAGCTTGATCACTTCTGTCGATTACTTCTGCTGCTTCATCCCCGCACTGCCTGCGATCGTTGAGAGCGAAAATTTCCCCCCCAAAATATGGCGATGACTGTCCACGGTAATTATGAAATTTTCATATGTAGGTTTGCTTTCCAGCATTTTATCCCGAAGAATTCGCTGAATTAATGGGGTTTCATTCGTGTACTTTTTATTGTTTTACAGCAATTTCTTGAAGATTTAATGCAATTTAGATTCTTTTGGATTTGGGGATGATCAATAGGTTGTAGGGTTGACTGTGCTAAACGCGTGAGAGTAATGATTATAGGTTTGGGATTTGATGTTTCGGGGGCTTGTAATATGGTTTGGAATTATTTAGATACGATATGCGCTAAAAATGTGAGTAATGATTCTAGGTTTGAAAAGTGATTTTTCGAGGGTGTGTGATAGGGTGCGTTGAGATACGAGCGTGGAATCAGCCATTATTTCTTTGCTTCCTCCCATGAAATATCAAATGGGAAAGTGCAATACTTGTACCTTATTTTTTCGATAATTTGTCTTAGAAGTTGTGAACTTGAGGTTCTAGAGGATTTCAGAATGATCAATAGGTATTGGGAATTAACTGTGGTAAACAGGCGGGAGTAATGACTATAGTCTCGGAGCGTGATCTTTCCATGGTGCGTACTATAGTCTGTGAGAAAATTTAATTGTTAAGGTAAAGAGGTCGAAGTTGCTAAACCTCAGCTAGTTAATGGTAATATATTTTGAATATGATCTTTCAAGCTGGCGTTCTATTTGTTAGAAATCTTTTTGAGGAATTATTTATGCTCGAGCAAGTGTTTCATGACTTGGATGAAGATTTCTTTTTTCTTTTTCTATGTTGATGCTTAATTGATTGAATTGGGGCAAGGGCCGATTGATGCAAATCAGTTTACATTTACTTCTTTTTGGCTTTTCGAATGAATAATCGGGTATAGGGAGAATTCAAGGAGGAAAACTTGATGTTAATTGTTTCGGATGATTTCTACTGACGCATGGTGTGTTTAATTACATGTAAGTTGTGAAGTTTTAACTAGGTCAATGGAGGATTCAAATATATCACTGGGAACAGGTTGTCATTCCCTTTGAAGTTTAGTTTAGTATGTGATTTTAACTTTGTTGTTAGGATTTTACTTAGTTCTGCGCTGTAATTGTAGCATCCCACTCTTCCCAGTATGATATTGTACGTTTTGGGCTCCCGACTTTCACATATTTTTTTATGGACTTTTGTCTTTAGCTACTCATCTTTTAGGACGTACCACCTATCCTGAAACTTCAGAATCTCATCCTTTGAATAGTTAAGTTCGGAACTAGTATTGGCCTTCATACTCGATTTCAGATCGTTGCATTCCGAATTATCTTCCTGGGCCTACTTAATTCTATACAAGATAGTTGGCCTCAAAGATATCGCCGAGAGCGTGGCTGCTGAGTCGGAAATCATCTCCAATCCAAATTTCTGAATCTCTGCATTCAGCTTGGTGGGCACTGCAGAAATCATAGTAGACGTTGAAGCTGACACCCCGCTCAAGGCATTTGTTACCACGTTCGATTTTCCTGGATGATATTTGATTTCCAAATCATAGTCCTTAACAAGTCAAGCCACCTCCTATGCCTCAAATTCAGCTTCTTCTGTGTAAAAACATACTTTAAACTCTGGTAGTCTGAGAATACCTCGCACTGCTGCCCATAAAAATAATGCTTCCAAATATTTAGTGCGAAGACCACTGCTGTTAACTCTAAATCATGCGTGGGATAATTCTGCTCGTAAGTCTGTAATTGCTTGCAAGCATAGGCAATTGCCTTACCACTCTGCATCAACATGCACTCCAGGCCTATCCTGGACGCATCACAATATATGTTGAACTTCTTACCTTCCACCGGTAGTGTCAACAAAGAAGCTGTAGTCAACTTTTGCTTCAGTGTCTGGAAGTTGTCCTCACACTTATCACCCCCCCAAGTGATGTGGGATTGTGACATGCCCTCGGTCTTCACAATCTCACCTCGCTTGAGGGGAAGTAGAGGAGGCGATTCATAAGTGGGTCGCCTCTCTGAGCCAGTATGACGCGTTTTGGACGAATCCCTGAAACAAATTCGTGAGGGTCAGAGGCCCAAAGCGGATAATATCATATTGGAAAAAGGGGACGCTACAAGTGGTATCAGAGCCTCTACCCAACTGGAAATGTGGCTGACGGAGACGTCGGCCCCCTCGGGGACCAGTGAGATTGTGAAGGTCGGGGGCCTGTCACAATCTCCACATCGCTTGGAGGGAAGTAGAGGGGACGATTAATAAGTGGGTCGCCTCTATTAGCCAGTATGACGTGTTTTGGGCGAATCCTAGAAACAAATTCGTGAGGGGCGAGGGTCTAAAGCAGACAATATCATACTGGGAAGAGGGGACGCTACAAGTGGTATCAGAGCCTATATCCAACCGGAAATATGGCCGACGGGATCGTCGAGCCCCTCGAGGAGGGGTGAGATTGTGAAGGTTGGGGGGGCCTGTCACAATCCCACATTGCTTGAGCAGAAGTAGAGGGGGCGATTCGTAAGTGGGTCGCCTCTCTGAGTCATTATGACGCGTTTTGGGCGAATTCCAGAAACAAATTCGTGAGGGTCAGGGGGTCCAAAGTGTACAATATAATACTGGGAAGAAGAGGACGTTACAGTAATTTTTGAAGTTGTATTGGGATATAACTTTCACTTTTTCTTTCTATTTTCCAAATGTACTGGTGTTTAGTAAAAGTATTTGAGTATATATATTCTCACGTCTCATGCATAGAGTTTCCACTATTGTTTCTCTTGTTATAGACAGTAATTTATTACTGATTATACTTGCATTGACTATATCTAACAATCTTTGTCTATGGTGTCCATTTCTGTGCTGGGATCATCCAATGTCTCTTCGCTTATCAGTGTAAGTTGAAAATATTGTTACTTCGTGATATATTTATTCGCTGTGAGGTTTTTGTTTAGTTGACAAACAACTTTGCTATGCAGTTTAGCTGGGCTTGCATTTATGTTTTCAGCGAGCATATTGCTACAGATCCTGGTATGTTTTTCGTGATTCTATCTGCTACACTCTTGACTCAATTTCGTCAGCCTTTTTTTCCACGATCACGCATAAGAAATTACTATGAGATGCATGTCACATATTTTAGCAGATGGAAGTTTTGTTGATACGACTTTAAAATGTTACCAAAGTTGCCAATCTGAAGAATATATAAAAGATCTGATTAGTATTTAAACAGATTTGATTAGGTCACATTCCATCCAAACCTCGTCTGACAATCAAGGGAAACATAAACAACACGGGTTTTCATAGATGTGACGTTATTTTTTCTGTTGCTCGAACCAAATTTTGATTGTGACTAGGAGTCTTTGAAAATTGGATATTTGCTGATTACTTCAGTATGAGAACATCTCTGATAAAAATGTCACTCGAGGTTTACTATACTGTATTACCTCTCTGGCTCACTTCAACTTATGAATTCAGCATAGCTTTCTGGTCTTGACCTTTTCTTTTTCTATGCATTGGCAGGCTTGCGCACTATACAATAACTGGTGGCCCATGATATCCGGTGAGTGGATATATTGCAAGTAGGATATCCTACTTAAGTTGGCTTGACTAGTTCATGCTTTGACTAATTGTTGTTTGCACAGCTCTCATGTATGTTCTCGTACCCATGCCTTGCTTATTTTTTGGGGCCGGCTCCGTGCATTACTTGACCAGCCGGGATGGTGGAGGGTAAGTATGTTTTTAGTTTTTTGATAGCGCGTTAATCAGCCGATGGGCTCTGTCTGGTGTATATGTCTCTGTGTGTGTATTCATTTTCTCATTTATAAGCACACCATCTTCTACTGGCATGAGAACGAAATCTTAGACACTCATTTGAATGATTTATTATGCATAGCTATAATCGATCACCCCTGCAAAAAATAGTAAGCAAAATTGCAGAAACTAAATAATTAATTTGGCAGAGATGATTTCATATCCTGATAGAGTATGCATTGAGCTTTCGTATTTTCTCTTAGTTTCTATCACTTTATTGACTATGGTGATGATTTTTGACAGATGGATAGATGCTGCAAAATTCTTGACTGGAGCTTCATCAGTGGGGAGCATAGCAATCCCAATTATCCTCAGGCATGGACATCTGATTGCAACGGGAGCAATGTTCATTCAGATCTTCTCTTTCTTAATCTTTGTTTGCACCGTTTTGTGCTTCCATCGGGTTAGCCTCGACGATGACTGGTAGTGATCCAACGATGACCGGGTGAGGATGAGTCTGACCGACCATGTACAAATCTCAACGGCAAAACCTCCATTGTCATAATATGTTTTTATAGTTGAAGATTTTCTCACTTGTAAATAAAAAACTATCATCAAACACTCCAAGATTTGCCTATTTTGATATGATCGTAAGTCGTATCTTTCTTAACAGTGTTATTCTATACTTATATATTATATGTTCTTGTATAAATTATTATTTGATACGTCAACAAGTATATCAAAATAACAAAATAAAATAGTAAACTTATTCTATCATTAAACATTCCAACTTTTTTTTTTTTTTTTCTAATATTTTCATGTCATTTTTAAAAAATTTTGTTTTAAATTTGACAAAAAAGTGTATTTTATCATAATAATTTTAATGTACGCTGGCGTGTTACGTCGACATCTGGGAAGCTTGGATGAGAACGACGAGTCGACTTATATAAATTTCCACTGGGAAACCAGAAACCTTGAGCGACAATCCCTCCTTGGCGAATTACGCATACAGTTCTATTTAGCGGATCTGGGAGTCCAGACGCGTCCACAGTTTCCAATTGCCGCATTGCTTTTGACTCTTCTTCCATTTCCAAAGCTTGTTGTGTGTCTTCTTCTTGCCGAAACGGCCATGATGACCGCTGTAAATACATTACTGCTTCTTCCGTCATCGACTCCTTTTTACGTTATTCATTAATTTGCGATGATGTTGATTTTTGTTTGGTTTGAATTGTAAATGCATACTGTAGCAGAGAAGTGTGTCCGGATCATCTCAGAGCCCTAGATCTCCGATTTCGCAACCGTACCTGGTAGTCTCGGTCACTGATCCTGTCAAATTGGGCAATGGCGTCCAAGCATATATCTCCTATCGTGTTATCACCAAGGTATTTCGTAATTTCGTGGTTTGTGGCGGGGGACTATTGAAGTCGAGTTGTAACTGATGAATCATGAAACATGTCTGGGTCTAACGTACTTGTTGAATAAGATTTCGTCCTCGTTAACTTTTTCTTGCGGAGCTGCAGCTGAGTGATGACAAATTTGATGCTGAGTTTGCTTCAAATTATTATTCGAGAGTCTCTATAGGAAAACTACTCTTAGAAGATTTAAGACTTTGTGGTTGTAGGAGGAAGCGGCCTTTAGTTAGATTCAAATCCATGGCAGAATGACTACAATTTGCGTTTGTTATAGTAAAATTTTCCTTTTTTAAGTATTCAAATGCCACAAATTTAGGTTAAGTATGAAATACACATTTGACGGCAAACTCATGGTATAGTTATACGAGTTTTTCTATGTTTAAGCAATTTTCTACAATAGTCACAGTTGTGTGTTTTTTTTTTTTTTTTTTAAGTTCTCAAATCTATACGTCTCAATCTGCATACTAAACTAGTTATTTTTATACCTTAGTTTTGATCTATGGAAATTCTTTTGTCAGACAAATTTTCCTGATTTTCAAGGATCCGAGAAGATCGTCATTCGACGTTACAGCGATTTTTTTTGGTTACATGATCGTCTTTTTGAGAAATACAAAGGGATTTTCATTCCTCCTATTCCTGAAAAGAGTGCAGTAGGTAACTTGTTGAAAAGTATCATATTTCCCTTATCTGCATGTATTTTTTATTTGTATTGGGAAATTATGGTCTTTTTTCCAATTTATAGTTATGTTTTAGAGTCTAAACTTTTTCTTGTTTTTTTATATCTCTTATACTAGGTTCTTACTTTTTGCTCTGCATATAATTTGCTTTATAGTGGCTTTGATTATCTAAGTCTCTACTTCATTAATAACACTTACGATGACAGAATTCATTTTGATTGTTCACTTTGTGAAGCCTGAAGTCATATAATGATGGTAAAAGAAACAGTTTGATGGAACAATTTATAATATTAACTAAGACTAAATTTCATTTTTTAATGCAGAGAAATTTCGTTTTAGTGCTGAGTTTATTGAAATGAGGCGTCAAGCATTAGATGTATTTGTCAATAGAATTGCTTCACATCACATACTCCAGCAAAGTGATGATCTGAAAAACTTCTTGCAGGCTGATGAAGAGGTGATATATTTTTGTTTTAGTTGTCTTCTTAAGTTCATAATTTGTTCTTGTTTTGAAGTTAAACGTTATAAACTATATTCACATTCATATTTAGAGTTTTATTTTATAGTCTTCAGCACTACCCTCCTCTTTTTGCATTTCAACCACATTGCTTTACTGCATCGGTAGCAAGGAAGAGACAACATTTTCAAGGATCAAACAAGTCATTATTGTTGGGTAGTTCTAATTGGGGTGAAAAATCTTATGCTAGACCAAGATACCATCATTCATCTAAGGAGAAAATATGTATTTTCTTTTTTGGTGTATTTGGAACACAAGAAAAAAATGATTTTGCATGAGAAATTAAGTGGAAGTGGACATTATTATAACAGAAAGGAAAAGTGCAATTTAGACTCTAAACATTGGACGTGTGGACTGAGAGTTGCTTAAATTCATCAAAAATCAATGAATGAATGACCCAGGACTAGTGACTTGTTATAGAACTTTGCATTCAGATACCCTCATGTTTCTTAAGATATTTCCTCTAGCTATACGGAAGGCATGAATTCTCTTACATAGTGCTTCATCTGCGTTATATAGAAACAAAATGGTGATGTTTTTGCAGTTGAAGAACTCTAGAGCTCTTTTGTTTGTATATTTAACATGATTAGGTGAAATATTGATGTGCTTTCTTTAACTTTTCTTCCAGACTATGGAGAGGTTAAGGTCGCAAGAGACTGGTATTTTTAAGAAGAAGCCTGCTGATTTGATTCAGCTCTTTAAGGTAAAGAAAATTAATAGTGGTAGTGTAATGCATCCCTTCAATCAAATGTATAACAATGTGAAATGAATTACTTGTCAATTACTAAAAGAACTAGAAAGTTGACTCCCTCAACATACTACCGGCAACACTTATTTTTATGTTCACGAATGCTATGGAAATTATTTACATTTAGCTTCAAACACACACACACACATACTACATATTGGAGAATGGATGCTCTCAGTAATAGGTCAAAAAGCTTCACCCTAACTCTCATTTCCTGTTCTGCTACGGCATTTGATACTGAGTAGATTTCCTTTTTATCAGAAGCCACTTTCACTTCCCTTCTTTTACAGTTGTTTGTGTGTTTTGGTGCTTGTCAAGTACTTAAACAGGCATAGTTTTCATAGTATGGAGTTTTTTATTGGCTTAGGCATTTTTCTTTGGTGCCTTTAAGTGGATGGAACTCACCGAACTGTAATCTATTTGGAGAGTTGATCTACTTGTTGTTGTAGTGATATTTTTTATTGTTGACAGGACGTACAATCTAAAGTGAGTGATGTTGTTCTGGGGAAAGAAAAGCCTGTAGAAGAATCGGACCATGAATATGAGAAGCTTCGACAATACATCTTCGAGCTCGAAAATCACTTAGCTGATGCGCAGAAGCATGCATACCGTCTTGTGAAGAGGCACAGAGGTACTTGTCTTTGTCCATCTATTTCAGTTCATATACCTGACAGTTTTATCTTGGGTTATTGTTTGAACTCTGTTTAACTAGTGACGCTCGGTTTTTTTTTTTTTTTTTTTTCATTTTCATAGAATTAGGACAAGCATTATTAGAATTTGGGAAAGCTGCCAAACTTCTTGGGGCTTGTGAAGAAAATGCAGTTTCAAATGCGTTTTCTGAGCTTGGAGTTAAGTCAGAAACATTATCAGTTAAGCTGCAAAAGGAGGTTGGAATATTACCTATTTGTGTATAATATTCTCCTGCATAATTTGTGTTTAAAGTGAATTCAGGATATCCAAGTAAGCATATATATTAACAATTGGTTTGCATATGTGCAGGCTCACCTAGTCCTGATGAATTTCGAGGAACCTTTGAAAGATTATGTTCGTTCTGTGCAATCTATTAGGGTAAGTTAGAAGGGCGGATTGTTTCATTGCTGATTTAGAAGTCTTCAAAAGTAACCTTCATCTATGTGCTTTTTTGTCATAGGCGTTAAGTGCTAATTTTGTGCTTTGTGTTTTAAAACAGGCTACAATAGCAGAGAGAGCTAATGCCTTTAGGCAACAGTGTGAACTTTTGGAAACACTGAAGTTGAAGGAGCTAAATTTGTATGCAGCCGATCTCACTTGATTTGTTGAGATTGAAAAAGTGAACAGAAAAAAAAAATTAGAATGCTAGAAACTTTTACTAGCTAGAAACTATAATACTTGATCAACAGTGCGTTGAACTTTTTCATCATTAATTGGAAAATTGTCTAATCTCGTAGGGACAAACTTGTGTTAACAAGATCTGAAAGAATAAGTGAAGCGGAGCACGAGTACAACGAGGTAGGTCAGCTTTACACACCATTATATGTGTTGGAAACATGTTTGAAGATCTTCCTAAGGTGTGAATTTGTAACGCAGTTGAAGGCAGAGAGCGAGGAAGCGACGAGAAGATTTGAGACGATTGTGAAATTAATGAACGAAGAGATTGTTAGATTTCAAGAACAGAAAACTCTAGACATGGGGGTTGCTTTCCACGAATTTGCCAAAGGCCAAGCACGACTAGCAAAAGGCATCGCAAATGCATGGCGGAGTCTACTTCCGAAGCTTGAAGCTTGTTCTTCGTAAAGGTCAATATTCTAGTTCTTGTGTTATGAAATACTGTGTATATTTTTTTCAAGTTGATTAATATCTTCGTATTGAGATTCTCATAGTTGATGGCATAATATAATCGTTGAAATTTTATCAATGACCCATAACCTCAACTTTTGTTATGAATCAAGAGTTGTATTCTTTCTTGCTTTTGTGCTTGTTTGATTCAAGGTCTGCTAGGATTAGCTATAAAGTCATGCAGAAGAGGCCAAACCGCATGTAGTTGTCGTCACTTCTTGATGGGAACCAAATCAATTTGTTCAATTCGGTTCTTAATTTTAATTTGTAATTTCGTGTTGTTGGAACTCGCCCCAGCGGAAGGAAAGTATGCAAAAGATGGGTTTGATTTGATTTGAATAATGTATTTCTTGATGTGTCAAATATTGACAGTGTAATGAATGATTATTATAAGTAATTGTTATTTATTAAATTAACTATACTAATAGAATTAAAATAATAATAATAATAATAAATGTACTAATAACACATGCTAAGAAATCTTATAAGCCATTTAACTTTAAACGCAGCCCTGCCACCTGTTCAAGGCTTCACAATTTGCAAAATATTTAATTTTATAAATTAATTTGGATTAATTTACTAATATTTGTCCGTTTATTCTACTAATAGGAGGATTTGTGCTAGAGCCGAAGGACGTCGGTAAGTACACGTGTCGTGGGGTGATTGCTCGGCTGTTGCATCTAATTTAGAGCATTGCGTTTAGAGTGTTCGGTTCCTGCGAGAAATAACAATTCTAATGCCAGAATAAAAATGGCGACACTCCTCAGAAAAAAATCGGATTTTTGTTACTTGCCCAGATTTCTCTGCTTCCAGTATAGCTGCTCGCAATCCTTGCAAACTCTCACCTACGAGGAGCTCAGAACTTCAGAAGACAGGCCTTGTAATGCCACGGCTTTTGTTCTTCATGGCCTCCTTGGATCTGGTAGAAATTGGCGATCCTTTGCTCGCACCCTCCTATCCAAGCTTTCCGACTCCTCTCCTTCAGCTGGTAATATCTCTTTCCCTTTACCTTTCCTTCCCTCTGATTTATTGTTAGAAAGATTAGAGACTTTGTGGCGCATTAAAATACTTTCTTCCGCTTGATTTGTCCCTCCACTCTAGAATAGTTTGCTGTAATTCTTTCCCAGGTTGCAACGAGTTTTGATTAACTTACAATAATTTTCTTGATGTATTTTTCCTCGAGGAAAAAGGATGAATTAGATCTATGTAGGATTGCTACTTATGAAGTTCTAAGTTTATCCATAAAATAAACTATTCCAGAACAGCCACGACTATTTAAAACAGCAAAACTATAATTTCTCAAAGGTTATGATTTTTCTACCTAATGAAAAAAAATTAAACAACCACTTATAAGCACACCCCGGGTGCCAAGTACTAAGTTTTGATTAATTGTACCACCTTTACGAAGCTCTGACTGTAGGAGATTCCATTTTCTGACGTTTTCATTGGTAACTAGGATGGAGGATAGTGCTCGTGGATTTGAGGAACCATGGCAGATCAGCTGAAATTGAAGGTTTTGATCCCCCTCATAACATAGCTAATGCAGCCAATGATCTAGCCAATTTAGTTCGGCATAAAGGTTGGGGCTGGCCGGATGTTGTTTTGGGTCACTCTTTGGGTGGAAAGGTCGCTCTACAATATGCAGAGAGCTGTGGGAAAGGCGATTTCGGTGAATCTTCTCGATTGCCCAAACAGGTTTTCCTTCTCTGAAATCTCTTAAATTAATGATGTAGTAGTTTGATTTGAGCTGTATGAAAACTATCTTTGTTGTGATCACTTAAAAGACTATGTCTTCGGCAAAGCAAATTTCCCTATGAAATGGATTTGATGGCTGATGATTAAATTCTTCCCGAAGATTCAGCTGCTTCTCACTGATCAACAACATGAAATAAATGCCGATTGAGTTGGATGTAGAGTACTTCTTGAATGGAGTTCTATCATCACGTGAGTTGCAATGAGTTGCGGAATTTAAAAGAACTGAATTTCGAACATTTTTCTCAATTTTGTGAATTCATCATCAGTGATGCAATTATGGGACTTCATGAACGAAAATTTCAAATTTTTGGGATGAAGATGTATTAAAAGAGCAATTAGTATTTAGATGGAGAATATGAAAGGAAGGCTATTGGATTTGAATGCAGAGTAATTGCTTGAATGAAGTGTTCCTACTGAATTACGTCTGATTAACTGTGTTGTTAGGACGATTTGTGAATCCTCCATGTTTATGATCAGCTTGACCGGCTAGGCAGAAGAGTTCTTACTGTATGGGAAATTTTCCATGTTTAGTTTGTTTAAATTTTGAGAATTTATGTTATAGATATTACATCCCTTGGTGCAGAGCAGCTCTGGGTATTTGATTCTGTTCCTGGAGAGGTGAGCCCTGAAAACAGCGATGGGGAAGTCGAAAAAGTTTTAAGGACCTTGCAGAGTCTACCAGCCTCACTTCCATCACGAAAGTATGTTTCTTTTGCCTCTTTCATCTTTTTTGTTCTCAGCTTCCATAAGTATTGCTCAAGAATTGTAGGTTTTATTCTTGGGACAGAGAAGATTTTGCCTTAGATAATAATATGCTTTTCTTCTTTGTGGTACTTTTAGGTGGCTTGTCAATCATATGATCGAACTTGGTTTCTCAAGATCGCTATCAGAATGGATAGCTAGCAATCTGAAGAAATCTGGAGAGCATGAAACATGGGCGTTTAATGTTGAAGGTGCTGTCCAAATGTTCAATTCTTATAGGTAAATCGCTTTTATTAGACATCAATTGTAGATTTGGTAATCACTTCAAGCAAAAACTTTGATATATTTTTCTCTGGACTGACATGACAAAGAAATTAACCGAAAAATGCAGGGAGACTTCCTATTGGTCTGTGTTGGAGCACCCGCCGAAAAGCATGGACATTTCGATCGTACAGGCAGAAAAGAGCGATCGGTGGGACCCAGATACGGTGCATCGACTTGAAAGTCTAGCTAGGAGGGAAGGAGAGAGATCCACAGGGAAGGTCTCAGTTCATGTTCTTCCTAATGCCGGGCACTGGGTTCATGTGGATAATCCAAAGGGGCTTCTGGATATAGTGGCTCCAAAGATGGCTTCCCTTACTGCCTCTCAATAAACCCAGTTTAATAAAGAAAAAACTACTGCAAAATAATGGTTTCTGGCTATGAAATCTAGTGGACGTTGTTGCATTAGAGTTTCAAACTTTCACTGTTGGAACAATCTCGAGTAATGACGACGGAATTATTTATGCTTTGTGATGTAAATATTTTAGTTTAATTTTTTTTCCTTAAAATTAAAGAGTCAATGTAATATTATTCAAAAATGATAATTACGTGGATATTCTCTAATTTTAGATTATTTTGTTAAAAAATGAAAATAAAATTTATGGGTCAATCTCCATAAGGGGTCACGAGCCACTGGGCCAGACCCAAAAGAGTTGCAGATTTCGGGTCAAATACTGGGATCCGAATACTCAGTCGTTGTACTCTGTAGTATGAAACCCTAGAGACAAGCAGGTTTGTGTATTAAAAAGCCTGTGCGCTGCCGCTATTTTGCTTCGCGAGGCGGAACCATCCGAAGAGTTGAAAATGCAGATATTCGTTAAAACTCTGACGGGAAAGACCATCACGCTTGAGGTCGAGAGTAGCGATACTATCGACAATGTCAAGGCCAAGATCCAGGACAAGGAAGGTCTGATTCTTTTTCTTTCTTTGTTTCTCTCTGTTTTATCTTTCGACGAACAGCTGTTATATCTTCAGCGCAATTTTTGAATATCATGTGTGGATAGGAATTCCGCCGGATCAGCAGCGTCTGATTTTCGCTGGTAAGCAGCTTGAAGATGGCCGAACCTTAGCTGACTACAATATTCAGAAAGGTTTGATCTCGTCTCTCTGAGTATTTTCTTGTACTTGTTTTTATAGTTTTGAACCTTTAAGCATAATTGACGTCGCTTTTCTTTTTTATTTTTCTGGTTTTTGATCCAGAATCGACTCTTCATCTCGTGCTGAGACTCAGAGGAGGGATTATTGAGCCTTCCTTGATGGCATTGGCTCGCAAATATAACCAAGAGAAGATGATTTGCCGCAAGTAATGCTCATTTATCCTTATTTGATTACATTTATTTGAGCTTTACCATTTTTACCTGTTCGGTCAATTTTTTATTACTTGTTATAGTTATGTACTGTGTGTATTTTGTTGTCATAAAAGATTGGTGATTGATTCTATCTTCTATTTGTAGTCAGGAATGATGTTAACATCTTTAATTTTAATTGCGAAAGTCTATTTTTTTTTAACTCATTTGATTTCCCATCAAATTTTATTCATTTTTTATCTTGGTTGACTCCTACTGCCTGTTTAGTGCATATTCCTCTGTGAGCCTATTCGTCATAACTTCTTAAAATATCAAGAAGTCTCTATGACGGGACAATTACTTTGCCTTTCTGCTTCTAATGTGGAGAAGGGGTCATAGTTGTTCTCAAGATTGATATCCGGTCGACTTTGTCATCTGGCTTCATTTACTTGCAGTTGATTTTCGATTACTGGAACATTTTATTCATTTATTACTTTGTTGCGTCCGAGATAGTAAAATGCTGTCAGAGGTGTTGAATTTGGATAATTGGATACTTTTTTAATGAATAATGCCAACTCTACCAATTCATTACCATTTGTTTCTCTACCATACTTCCCATCGGATGCTATTTGTTATTGATAATGCTAAGCCTGCCTAGTTTATTTACCAATTTTTTCTACCTAGTCTGTCATAATTGTGCTTTTTAGTGGGTGTAGTGATATCGATGTTACATCTGTTTGGTTTCATTACTGCTGATGTTTACGAATGTTAAAATATTAGTATTGATATCATGTCATCTGTCAACCGTGGATCACTTCTGGGGATGTAAAGTTTCTTATTATATAATTTTTTTTACCTTTTCCAGATGTTATGCTCGTCTGCATCCAAGGGCTGTGAACTGCAGAAAGAAGAAGTGTGGTCATAGCAATCAGGTCCTATTGCTTTGAACTTGCATAATTTGCCTTGAGTTCGTTATTCATTTGAGCATATGATATCACTCTAATATGCAATAAATTATATAGTTACTTGTATGCTTTTAAGACTCCTACAGCCACTGAGGTGATTGTTAATGTTCTTTAACTTCAATACATGCAGTTGAGGCCAAAGAAGAAGATCAAGTAAACCCCTGCAATGTTTCCAGTTCTCAATTGTACTAGAAATTTCGCTCTTCCAGACCAGAAGCTTTTTGTTTTTGTTATTTTATTATTTAGGTCAAGATCTTGATTTACTTTCTCTTCGTCTAATGCGCCTCTTTGACTATTTAATTGTGCAAATTGAGTTTTAGAGTTTATTTTCAATGCATTTCTTGGAAATTGGTTTGGATGCAAACATGGGGGATAGTCTCTTTTCATTCTTTAATCCCGTTATTTCAGTAATTTTTTTTGCCTGAAATCTAACTTCCCCAAGGCTTTCTGGCCATTGCCATGGGTTTTACCATGGCAAACTTGGCTTGCCTCTAAGGCCTATGGAAATCCTATGGAAGAAAATTCCTATTTAACTTACCACGGTTACCCAGAAAACTGCGCAATTTGCTGGCCAATTGGCATTAAAAGATTTAGTTTTTGGTCTTGCCCCTAGCCCATCGATTGTTCTCATTTGGATTGTCGTTGCATGGTTGAAGCGTAAAGAAAGAGGAATTACCAAAAACTACTAATTGATACGTGGTTTTGATTTGAAAGACATCAAACTGCTGGGCAGAAACTAAATTGCGAAAGATCAAAACCGACTACTTATTCCAATATCTCATATTCTACTTAAATTGAAGCTTGCTTTGCTCATCTTCCCATCGCAGTCTTTAGTTCATTTCATGAGGGCGTCTCATGCTCCATGCACTGAGATTGTCGACCGTGATAGGCTCTGACCCATTATTGAAGACATGCAAATGAGCATTTCCAAGCACTGCCAATGTTGGGTAAACCCTAGAAGTGATGCACGTCTTCCCTCCGTGTCCATAGCTTTCCACCACTGAATGATCAATCTGCACAATACCCACATTCGTTAATTATATTTCTAATTTAAAACTCCCCCTAAGAGTGACTGTTGAATTACCAAGCTTCTGAGCGAGAGCTTCTTGTCAGTCAAATCAACGTCAACAAAGCCTGCAAACGATGGCTTAAACAAACCCTTCTGCAAAGAAGAACTGCCAAGAGAAGAAAATAACAAAAGTCAATGACTTCAACATTTTATTGATCAAGGTTAACCCATAAACAGTGACCTGCTTGCATCGGAACATAGCAGGACGACGTGTCCCCTATGGGCGGCCTTGAAGATCCTGAAGAAAATAGGAGTGAATTCTTCTAGCTTTGCTGAAGCCAATGTCAAAAGCCCAAACGGGCCAACCCCGCCTTGAACTTTCGAGCCCCTTATCTCACAAAGCGCTTGTGCATCCACCCACCTCGGATCAATTGGCTCGGCTTTCTCTAAACTTTTGAATGAGAAAGTAACATCCACGTCGGCCTGCATCCATTCAAACACTCAATTCTCCCATTTTTGCAATGCTTAGACCACACTTAGTTCTAATTTTGATAGTGTAATTTTTTGATATATTTGTAACGGCTCAATATACGAATCAAACCTGGGCAGGAGTAATTCCTTTAATTTCAACATTGCGGCCAATCATCAACTTTGTATTCCTTAAGTTAACTTTTCCATATCTAAGACCGTCCAACTCTTCAATTGGCCATTGCAGCAATTGTTTTCCACTTGGGTCAAGCCACAACGTCCTTGGAATTGCCTGCTCAAAAGAAAAAACACAATAATTAAACAAACGGCCATTGAAAAAGCCCATAAGCCCCACTACTTTTGAATCACCTGGATTCCGGCCCATCCTTTTTGGACGTCGTTTAGTTGCGAGTCAGACTCATTAGCCCAGCCCCACAAGACCCTCCTCTTTTTAGTTGGGTCGTAAAATGTTTTCGATGCGTAGAAATTTCCATAATCGTATCTCATCCCACTCCAACCATCAACCGAAGACTTATCCGGGACAAAGTCATCCTTATTCTGATAATACGTTCCAATTGTATAGTACTCAAACCTAGTAAGATCTAGGCTTACCTTCAAGACATGCTTAACATTGGCCCCGACCACAGACGTGTCCAACCCCGTTGTTCCAGACTTCAAAACCGGGTAAAAATCTGGACATTCCCACATACCTGTTGTCGCAGATGAATGGAGCGGGTGTTGGGCCTTGGTCCAACTCGTAAAATCCTTACTTCTGTACAAATAAGCCATCCCTCTATCATACCTTCTGCTACCAACTATCATCTTCCAATGCCCATCTCGGCCCATCCAAGCCGTTGTAGGGTCTCGAAAGGCACTCGCATTGACACCACCAGTAGGGATCACAACCGGATTATTGTTGGGTTTTATCCACTCTCGAAGATATGGATCAGACAAATTGGCTGGTACGGCGTAGTTTTGGACCTGTCGATTCTGGGTGTCTACTCCGGTGTAGAGAATGATGGGCTTTTTTCCATTTTGGACAGTGGCAGACCCAGACCAGCACCCGTTTATGTCGAACGGTTTTGACGGGTAAATTGCGGGGTCGAGGGCCTCCCAATTGAGCATGTCCTTTGACACTGAGTGGGCCCAAACTATGTTGCCCCAAACAGCACCCTTAGGATTGTACTGATAGAACAAATGGTACATTCCGTTGAAGTACATCGGTCCTATAACATTTTCACCCAAAACATTATTAAATTTGATCTAAGCTAATAAAATAAATGAGTAAATACACAATATGTTTATCAATTCGTAGTAACGTACCATTCGGGTCTTCAGAAAGTTCATTCGTTGCCAGATGATTTTGAAAATAGCCAAAATTAGAAAAAACAAAAGTTAGAAAACTCAACGAAACTTATCATAACTACATATCGAATGATCAATCATACATTTAAAAGTATAGCCAATAGATTCAACACGTACGAAACAAATGTGACGAAATGTAGTGCCCATAAAGAATTGCTCCAACTATAAAGTAACTTTGTTTCTATATCATGATTAAAATAACTTTCAAAGTGTTAGTTCATAAAAGGAATCACGAAAAAAGGTAAGAGTAGTGGAGTTAATGATCATACACAGCATCCAAACTCTCCAACTTCTTAAAGGTTGGCAAAAGTTTAGAAGATAAACCTCTTAATTGTCTTCGCATTAAATGATCATGAAACTATTTCTCAAACACTGATTGTTATTGTTGCCACTGTTCATAGCAAACTTTATTTTAAAGATTTTCACTTTATATTATATAAAGTAATCTACTAATGCGACAAGTAAGCACGAGCACGAGACATATTATGTTGTACATTTTTACTTTAGTTTTGCACACCACGTCATATGCAGTCACTAGTATGTCTAGTTGATGTTGGACTTTGTTTTCAACAATCTATTAAAGCACTACAAGCAGCAACAAAACACTACAGTCAACTGTCGTTTGTTCTTGGAACTAAAAATCTTTAGAGTCGTAAGAACTATATTTGCATGCATGGTGACGAATCTTAAAGAGTTACGCCTTCCTCGTCTATGATAATAAACCATTAGATGAGTAATATCTAATAGTGACTGATGTAACCCATGTCAAATATTTATCTTTTAAATTAATTTAAGAGATTGGTTTAGTAGATTTAAGTGTGAAATTTGTTTGAGATTATAACTTCGATTGCGACAGCACAACATATGAAGATAACTGACGGTATGAGATTCTGTTAAGTGCGACAGGTTATAACTTAATTTATATAAGAGAGCTTAGAACTTGTACTCTCTCCTCTCGCATGTATCCAAAGAGTAGTACTAATTTTTGGATATGTTTTCATAGGACCAAGTACGTTATTTAAGACATAGTTAAAGATGAAAAAAGAGTTGAATTTTCAACGTCTTCTTTTTATTCAAGTATCAACCAACCAGAATACCTTAAACTTCAGACATTCTGTGAGATGGGTTTTCTGTAAAGCGTAGTGCGTTGCACTTCTGACTTCAATGAGATTAAAATAACATTTAAAAGCAGATTGAAAAAAGTGTAAAACTTAACTTTTTGTGCATGAAAGATTAAAAAAAAAAACCGAAACTTTTGGACAGTGATTGAAGACGTAAAACCAGAACTGTAGAATTTTAGGTTACCATTAATCCAGTGGCGAGGAGGTTGAAAGTGGAAAGCTGTTCTATGGAGTTGCTTAATCTCCAGAGCCTCGACAGACTGAGACTCTGGGTAAACTTTGTGAGAGGCTTCGACGCCATTTTTTCCGATTAGACAAACGCTGCAAACCACCATGAACACCCAAAGAAACCTTTTCCAGGCCTCCATAGTCACAAAAACAGGAGACCGAGAGAAAAAGCAGTGAAAGAAGCCTGACACTCGGGGAAGATGGGGTAGGGTTCTTATAGACATCTCAGTAGAGAGAGAGAGAGAGAGAGTCTGGTAGTGGTAGTGGAAGTGGAAGAACTAATAGATATCCGATCAGATTAAAAAATCTGTCAGTTTGGTATGGGGATCTTAGTCTTCTAATTGGGTTTCGTAATCCGTTTTCCACTAATCACTCTTCCTCGACACTTGCCATCTCCTAATCTTTTTTCTAGTTTATCGAAAAACTTAGTTTATTTAAGATTTAGCTTCACTTAGATGCTTAAGTTCAACAGAAAAACCCAACAAATGACGAGAAATTTATTTTACTATTGAGTCCTGATGCTATTAAATTTTTAACTTTAGACTGAAGTTATCGTAGTTTTGTTATCAAATTTTATTTCAAAACGCGTTGTATTATATCAAGATGAAAATTTTACTTATGAATTTCATATCAAGCGACGTGACGTTACGCAATTTCTTTATTATAAATTAGATTTTTACAATTATTACGTTATCTTTGGTTTATTCTTGTCTTCACAAGGCGTGGACTCACAGTCCTCCTCCCTTGGAGAATCAACTTTCTCGTCACTTAAACTTCCAATCATGTTTAATTGTATAAAATTTGTTAAGTTCCGATATTACTAATAAAATTTCTTATTAGTTTTTGTCCTAATATATTGTACTATCTTTTAACAAGAATTTACGAGACTTTTGTCCATTTATTTCAAAACAATATGAAATTATGCATCCTTATTACAAAAGTTTTTTAAGAAATAAAAATTCGTGGAAGAATACAATTAAAAGATCAAACCTGAATATTTATTCATTTTTATTTTAATATAAAGTTAGAGAGCATTTATAAGGCGTTGTCAAATAAAAAAGAGATTGGAGATAAGGGTTTAATTGGTTTTAACCAATCAAACTATCACATGATTTAAAGTTGGTGATTGAGTTGCCGAAAGACTTTTCAAGTTTTAATTATTCATTTAATGCATGATATTAAGATAAGTGTTAAGTTAACCCAAAAGTACACTTACGCAGTCAAATTCTTTCTTCTAATTTGATAAAATGTTTATATTTTTGTTTGCAAAAATTAATTATTCAGTTAATAAATATTAATTAACTCTCTTGACTTTCCAAGGCAGATTAGAAAGCTGGGGAATCATTGCCCTGTATCATGCGTGCACCACATTCTTATATTATATCAGCCAATGTGTCAGGTCATGGTGTCAACTGTCACGTTCTAATTTGGAAACCAAATCGAGAAGTTCTTATAGTGCTCTGCAAATGCAAATGGAGAGATGAGTAAAGCCACTCACAACAAGCAGATGAAGTTTGGCTTTTTAATAAATTACAAATAATGACAAAATTTAGTCTCGTGGATTAAAATTGCGTTAGTTTTTTTTTTGTGGGACAAAATATGCGTTAATTTACAAACTTAAGAGTGAATACCAAATAAGTCACGTAATAAAAATATGATTATTTGATTAAACATTTAACGACAAGGCCTTAATTGCAAAATACTTTAAATGTTAGAAGGTTAGTTTTTATAAAAATAAGGTTTAAGAGATAGTTGAATTATTTATAGATTGATCAAGGGCAATTAGTGCAGCGACAAAAGAGGATGATGACAAAGCTTTGGAGAATCTTTCCCAGGTTTCAGCCTAATGTACGTGAATGGAATTCTACTGTAAAAGGCTCAACAAGAGTAACTTGCAACTACCCATTTTCTCCCCTCTTCAGGCTCTCCCCACCATCTACGTCATCATGCCTTGAAAATAGCACTCCACACAAGATTTCGTCACAAAAACTTAATTTTTTTTTATAATTTTAGACAGAGTAAAGATTTAATCGCTAATTTTCTTAAATTTATTTACTTTTTTAAAAAAAAAAAAAGAATATCTTTTGCTACAAATTCACTGAATTGATCATCTTATGAACATTCATTCTTGGTCAGCAGCCGGGAGCCATTAAAGCCTCGCCTGATCAGCACTAAAACCCAAAACTGGAAACGTCATTACGGTGGGCCGGATTCAGAATTCCTCGAACCGACATCAGATTCGGTTCAAATACTCGGATCCGAATACAACATTGACCGTTGACGTCCCAAACGCTGCAATGGTCGATTTGCGACTCGGAAAGTACCGGAGGAACTGCAAATCCTGATGTTCATTAAAATCCAAACGGGAAACTTCTGGTTCGTTCTCTGCTCATGTTCGCCTTCAACAAACAGTTTTCCCACCTTAGACGCGCTTCTTAAGGAAAAAACGTGCGACTGTAGTGGAATTCCGCCGCGTCAACGGTCTGGTTTTTTCTGGTGATCAGGTTGAAGACGGTCGAACCTTATCTGACTACGACATTCTGAAAGGTCTGATTTCGTCTCTCTCAATATTTTCTCTGACTGCTTTCTTTCATCGAAGAGTCGCGAATGAATGTCTCCTCTTGAATTGGCGCCATTGAAGGTTTACCAAGGACACTTTCATGGAGTTTATCATAAACTTCTAACGCCGAAGCAATAGAAAAGAAGTTGGTCGAGTGATTTTTGTACTCTGGTTGCTTATTTTCCTGTAAGAAAAGATGGAACTCGAGCAAGTTCATTCGGATCTTCTTGAGTTGAGGCAATTGTATTGTCTCATGCAAAGTTGTTTCTCTCGTCAGCAAAATGCACGTGTCATAAGTGTAAGTCTCTACGTTCATACCAAGTTGCCTTATTTAATAATGCTCTTCTACCATGGTTTCTTATCCTCTCTAATTCACCATTTTCACCTTTCCGTTTGAACAGTTGGGTGGAAGGGCTCGTCTCCCGTTTAAATCTTTACTGGATGATGCTACAGCAAAGGTTTTTATGGCTTATTCGAAGGTTATATAATTGCTTCTTCGTTTCCATGGGCGGAGGAGACCCAGTTTTTTCTCATTTAAATTTCTATTTGCATTCTACAGATAGTGGAAACTCCAAATGTTTCGGACCAACTCTGCTCTTCTCAACCCGAGAAAGCTAAGAATGGCGTTCCAAAGCCAAAACTCATATTTGAACCGCCTCCAAGGATCGTTTCAATGCAGACACAAAACAAATCATCTCCTCCAATGGCTGCTAATTCAGGACTTTCGACTACTCCAGAAAAAAGGAAGCAATGTCTGGCTTGTGCTCGGAGAGGTACGATGAAACGCAACACTTCTGCGGAGAACAATCGTGACTTTTCCGACAAACAAGATGGTCTTCCACATTTTCATGGAGATGATGATCAGGTAAATTATAATTAACAAATGTTGTGGCTGTCTTTAATATGAAAAAATATCTCAAAACTCAATGAACAAATGCCATTTATCGAAACAGAGTAAACAGACTAGAAGATCAACGGAAAACAAGAATGCTCGAGAGTCCGACTGGTTGAGAAATTATGAAACGGAGAAGAAGAGCAGGACTACGGGAAAGGAAAGAAGTTCAAGCCTGAACAGCTTCGTCTCTTGCCCTTCTACTTCCCATGAAACTACTGGCTACGACCTCCATCGTCAGAGACAGAAGAAAAAACAGGATACCTCCATTGATTACTCGGAGGATATTTCTAACACCATTAAAAAAATTGAATCGCACACTCTCGCTCTCAAACTCAGAAGCACGAGCAGAAACCATATACTACAAAGTAGTCTGGGAAGACTGAGTGGGGCTACTGAGTCGTCCCCATTTACGTCGGATTTACTCAATAACCCAAATAAGACATTTACTAAATCCATTCCCAATCAAGAACTGAGTTTAAGGAACGATTTTGGTCGCTCTGACTCTGTCGGCAGGGCGAGTAGGCTTCATGGGTGCGAACAGGAGGTGAAAAGGAAGGCGACGGTAGACGGGATTGAGTCACTGAGTCAATCTGCAAATCAAGCGAGTCCTCCTGAATTTGTTCATGGGTTCGTGTTCCCTTCAGTTCAGCAGGATACGGGCATGAAAGATTTGACCCGAAAAAAACTTGGATCGCATCCATCTCATCGTGGATATGCTTCGGGTCGGAGTCGGGCAAAAGGAGAGGAACTGAGAAAATATATGCCACGTCAGATGGTAATAAGGCCAACTCTGCTGGATCACCCCACAACTAAACTTATGGTGTTACCCACTCCCATCAAGAATCGGACGGACAGAGCAACGAAGAGAATCAACCAGATGGCTCGAGTTGTGAGCCGAAAAAAGATGAATTTGCCGAGGGAGGAAGAAACTGAGAAAAGTCAAAACTCCAGCTCAGCATCATCTTCTCCAAGCTGGGCCAGCACAGCTTCATCTTCCCTAAGCGGTACAAGTCAGCAGAGTGGGATAAGGAGCAGTGCCTACTCTTTACCACGTCACTACGTGGGCCCCGTTGATCTACACAGAGTGAAGGTGAGTCCCATCAAAGGACACAAACCGGATTCTCACCAAGGATCGGAGAAAATTATCGGAGGGTTTAGGAGGTTGAAGAACAAGTTGGGATTAATCTTACATCACCACCACCACCACCACCACCATCATAACGACGATGACGGCCAGCTTACCCGGATGGATCGCCGGAATTCCATGTGGAAGCATCTAGGGAATCTTTTTCACAACGCCCATAAAAACCGGCCAGTAAAAAAGTACAACAAATCAAGGGTCAAGAAAGCAGCAAACGAGGATCAGGTGGGGCACTTCCACGCACTGGCAGAGGGGTTTATGAGGCACGTCTGGAAGTACGGAAGATCTAAGACGTCAAAAGGCAAGATCAGAGGGCTCAGAAGACAGAAGAAAAAGAAGAAAACTGTGAAGAAATTGAAGTGGTGGATGTTGCCCAACAAAGCTAAAGGGTTTGGAAATAAAAAGCGAAGACTCAAATTCGCCTAGCTTGTAATTTAACACTTAAGTCAATCTCAAGATATCTATACACTAAAAGATAACCACCTGATTGACAACCTTAAAGCAAAAGAATTACTTACTCCGACGATTAATTTTAACACGCTGTTTGTACATTGCTGCTGATGATACACGACAAGTTGCTGAATCCCAAGAAAAGATTGAGCAAATTTCAGGTGGGGATGCTGATTAGTTAAGCTGGGAAAGTGGGGATCGAGGGATGAGAGATGGCTTTAATTCTTTCACCTCAAACGAGTCGTATGAATTATTTTCTCTAAACTCCTCCAGAAGGGCCTCCATTGGCGATCGAAGTGACTCTATGCAACCTTTGCTGGGAACGTTTGTCTCGCATCGTGTCGGCGTGCTTCCAGTTGGTTCATAATCCTAAATCAGTTAACACGACAAATACATTAGATATGTAGTTTAATTCCTGGTGCCAATCCAAAACAGAGTTTTTCTTACCATGAACCGCTGATCAAATGTTTCATGTGTCTTTGTTTCAAGGATTCCAACTTGGGAAGAATGATCATCTTGGAGTTCCTCCAGTGTTTTGGTGTGAGCCTCGACAGAATTCAATATTTCATTTATTGACCCTCTCTCTGCCCCGTTAACACCTGCCACCATAACCATTCCCCGGATATTAACAAAATGACCAAGACACGAAAAGCTTCAGATCACCGGTATACTGCATTAATTCGAAATATATGGTTTATACATTTGTCATAAAATTACTTACTCTCAACGAACTGAATGATATCCTCGCTGCTCTTAATGGCATCTTGCTCAGAAGCATCTCGCGTGGAGGTGACTTCAGCATCATGCTGCTCATTACTCTGACGAGCACCACTGTTCCAATGCAAATAAAACACATGATGGGTAACATAACTTGCAACTTTGTGGTTTATCTTAGTCTAGTGATATAGAGAGAAGCCACCGAACCCTTGCCTGACAAGTATTTCTACATCTGAACTATGTTTCCTGACCATCTCATTTACAGACTCTTGTGTCATTGTCCACTGCTTCAGACCTGACTCACTTGTATTTACACTACAGCAGACATTAAAAAAAGGTCAACTAGATGAGAAATAATAGATTCAAACGAATGGTCAAGAACATAAAACGGACCATTGTTGCAACAACTCCTCCATTCGACAATGCTTTGCAGCAGAGTAGTCAACATCATCTCTGGCGCCGCTCTCTGCTTGGGTAGCAAATGTCTGCCATTTACGCTTTGCTTCTGTTGCCATGCCCTCCATTGAAGAAACGTGTCCTCCCAAGAGAGTCGTGTTTGAATTTACATGTCCTTTTAGACCAATAAGCCTCGCGTCTACCTGTCATTCTCAATTATTAACTAACTTTAAAACTAAAAACAAATATATTGTGCTTTTCATCTATCTTTTACTGTAAAAACATGAAAAAAATCTTACCAATTCCTTTTGCCGTTGAACATGATTTGAAACAAGAATGGTCATTTCAGATATAAGTTTCTCCGCATCAGATTTCGATTGATCCTAAAGTTATTAATTGAACTAATGAGAAAATTTTACAAAGTGATTTTTCTTCAAGAGAAAACTGAGTGAAAAACCTCGTAAGCCTTCTGAAAATCAACAATACTCTTCGTATGGGTCTCATCAACTTGTGCTGCATGATTTTCAAGAGTTTTAACTTCTTTCAATAGCTCAATGAGAAATTCTTCAGAGTACTTTGCAATTTCCTTTGTTTGCTCAATATTAGCCAAGAATCGCTGTTGCATTAAAAAATTCATTACAACAAAGAAGTAAAAAAAATTTAGTTTGCAAATAAAATTCTACAACACGAGGCATGAACAACCCAAATGTATATGATATGTACACTCTGTTACAATTCACTTAGGCTAGACGAAAGAACAAGATGGATGCACCGTGAAGATCTATGTTATTGATGTTGTGCTTATGCTTTATTAGTTTGTTTAATGACCAGATTAAATTTATGTTTATTACGGGTGAGTGGGTTTTTATGGACATTATTGTGGTTGACTGGAGAGGGGGTACTTGGTCTGTTGCCTGGGAAACGAGAAGGCATAGAATTTTGTAGTAGAAATAGGGGAGCGCAGACTTCTCAAAAGTTTGTTGTTTTATTGTGACAACCAGGTATGTGAAGGCAATGAAGTTCCAGTGTGACTCAACTCATTCCACGTTACTTAAAAATAAAATTTTTCTCCCTACTAAATACAAAACGTTTTGTGGTTAACCCCAACATCAAATCCACACAAGGTCTAGTGCAAAAGCGGACAATATTGTACTAAAAGCACTGACAGACATTACAAATGGTATCAGAGAGACTGCCAAATCGAAAGTGTGTCCGACAAGGACTTTGAGCTCCGAAAGGGTGGACATTGTGTTGGTCTGTCATGTAAAGGCAATGAAAGTACGGTAGAGCCAACTCATATCAATGGGAATTCACAATCCCACATTTTTTAAAAAAGTGAAAAATGCATGATTTATATAAGTAAAGTTCCCATGCCTACTTACTACAACGAGTTTTGAGGTTGACCTCAAGAACAAATTTGTCCGAGCCCTGTCCCAAAACAGACAATATTGTATTGAGAGCGTGGCAGACATTACAAATGATATCAAAGTCACTCAATCAAAAATGTGACCTACGAGTACGTCGTGATTCGAAAGGAGAGAGATTATGACAACTCGCCATGTAAAGACGATGAAAGTCTCGTGGAGCCCAGACTATACTAGTGGTAGGGGTGGGAAGGACTAGATTGAAGGTTTCAGTCGGTTATCCAAGATTCTTGGTCCAGGACCAATCCTCTTACTACATTTACCGTGGAACTCGATCCGGTCCACGATCTAGATGCCAACATCCTGAAAAACCGTGGACCGAACTGAGAGTAAAATTAAAATTAGGTTGACTCACATACTCAACCTTGTTCCAACGCCAATTGCATATCGTGCTCGCCTCGCCTGCTTGCTTGCCCTCAGTTTTCTCAAACTTTCAGACCCTCATCTCGGTCTCCTGCTCTCACAATCTCACTTCAAACTCGCATGCCATAGTCAGGGCAGCCAAACTCAACATCGATCCACAACATCATTCAGTGTCGGTGTTGCTTAATCAAAATTGTTTGTTGTTCAGCGACTCAGCACTGCTCACCCTCACTATTCGCTCGACGCACAGGCAGCACTGTATGTGTAATTTATGTGCTAATTGCGTTTGTCGCTGCCTCACTGTTGGTTGATAAATTTTTGTCTATTAGTTGATAAAAAATTCCTCGCTGTTGGTTGATAAATTTAGGGTAATGTGTTTATAAATTTGTGCATGTTGTTGCATGTTGCTGCTTGTTCAGAAAGTTTATCTATTTATAAATTTATATTGATTAATGTATTTATATGTTTTTTGTTTTTTGTTTCACGGTATGATCTATGCTTCTCATGGTGAAAATTCGCATGTGGAATCGAAAATAACTAAGTCTCTAGCTTGGATTCACTCCACTAGGGTATCCAATACCGATTTAGCTAAATGTAATTATTGTGGTCAAATTTATGCAGTACCTAACGAAGAATGAGACTTTTAATTTACTAAATCATATTAAAGTATGTAAAAAGTTTCCATTGAATGTAGACAATAAGCAAAAGACTTTGATATTTAAACATAATGAAAGCAAGATTGTTGATATACATATATTTACTATAATGACTAATAGATAATTTTTTGTAAAGATAATTATTTTGGATGAATTGACATTGAAAATAGCAAAAGAAATTGGTTTTATGACATTAATCGCAAGTTTATTATGTCATCTATAACAACAGTAACAAAATATTCGCAACATATTTAAGAAAGAATTAACCAAATTGAATGAGTGTTTTTTTACAACATCATAAAGAGTGTGTGTGACCACTGACACATATACAGCTATTTCAAATTTAAATTACATGATGCTGACATGTTATTATATTAATCAACATTGGCATGTGCAAAACAATAATATATTAAATTTTTGTTTAATTTTAAATCATAAGGACGAATATATTGGTAAAGAAGTTGAAAAATATTTGCTTAATTAGGAGATTGAAAATATTACAACCATAACCGTTGACAATGCTTCTTCCAATGATGTTTTTATTTCCTATTTGACGAAAACAATTCAAAATTAGAAAATGTTGATTTTAAATGGCAGTCATATGCACAGAAGATGTTTTGCACATGTCCTCAATTTGATCATTTCTGATGGTTCGAAAGAACATAATAATTCCATAGCGAGTATACAAAAAGTTGTTACGTACGTAAAGTATTATCCGGGATGATTGCAACAGTTCAAAATCTGTCTTGATTTGGTTAAAATTACTTGTAAAATTAATTTGTCTCTCAACGTTCCTACTCGAGAAGATAGTTCTTTCTTGCAAGGAATATAAGTGGAAGGTTCACCCACATCTGAAGATTGGTCATACATTCAGAAATATATAAAATTCCTAAAGACATGGAAGATTCACCCACATCTGCTTCTCTACATATCACATCGAATATGTACGTAGGTGAAGTTTATAATTTGAAGATTGCTATTAAGATATGGTAACAGTAATAATTTAACGTTAAGAAGAATAACCAACAATATTGATAAATATTGGAGATTTTTTTTAAAAATAAACATATTTGTATATATTGCTTGATTTAAGTTGTAAAACAAAATTGAAAGAACTATTTTATCTGCAGTGAAAAAACCACACAATACACAAAGCAAGTAAAGGATGTAATTGAAAAGTCGTATATCGAATATAAAGGTGATACAACCAATGAAAACCACACTCCAAGTAGCAGCAATAGTCAACAAAAGTCTCGAAAGTCAATGAATTGCAAGCTCGTTCAATTACATTGTACTCTATGTTTCATGGGTCTAGCAATTCTTTTGAGAGAAATGCTGAAACTAATATATCAGAGATCTATCCATATTTGCAGTATCGAGTTTTGAGTGCAATTGCGAAAGATATATATTTATCAATGAATTGCAAAATATCAACGGTAGCGTCATAATCTGCTTTTAATTGTAGTAGTCGTGTTCTTGATAACTTTCGCAGTTCTCTAAACCCCTAAAGCGTTGAAGCACTTATATACTCCCGAAGTTGGATCAAAACATTCAATTTTTTTAAAATTTTTATAAACATTGACGATCATTTAGAAGATAATATTATCACAACTATAAAAGAAGGTTCAAACATTTTAATATTTATTACATGTTTATCTCTAATGATTAACTAATGTCTTTAATATTTTCATTTTGTAGATTCCGCTGACCCTACCAATAAAAATTTTATAAAAGATGATGCATCGATGACTTCAATATAGTTG
>CM039519.1:30970146-31021918 GCA_022433055.1 Begonia peltatifolia
TCAATATAGTTGCAATTATTGAATTCATTTTAATATTTATCTCTAATGGTTTGGAATTGATTACTTGAAAATTGAAATGAAATAGACAATTTAGTTAAATTTATTATTTAGTTTGTATTTTTAAAGTAGTTGGATTAATTTTGGATCTTCAATTTAATTTCTTAAATTTCATTTTAATGTTTGATCATTGGATTTATTTTAAATAGTTTGTAATTTGTATGTCAAAAATTTATCGTTTTTAAATATATAAAAAATCAAAATTTTGGTAGGAGGAATCGGTTCGGTTCTGGTCCCTCCCAAGGCCAATTCTGGGACTGTGATAAAATCCGGAAGGATTCAGTCCCGTTCCGGTCCCAACTCATAACCGGACCGACCCAGATCACGCCCACTCCTAATCAGTGGGGGTGCACAATCGCACATTACTTGAAACAGTGAAAAATATATAGTTTATAAGTATATCCTCTCTATCTAGTAGAACGCATTTTGGGACTAACTTTAGAAACAAATCCGTGCGAGCTCCAGCCCAAAGCGAACAATATTATATTAAAAATATTGAAGGATATTACATTTGTGACATTATCAGATTGTTCTTTTGCAATTATGGTCAATTGGGAAATTGCTGGGAACTCTATTAGTATATTCATTGTTTAAAATACTAATAAATAAAATTGTTATCGTTTAGGACTAATCCCAAGAACAAATCTACGTGAATTTCGAGTGAAAACACAATATTATATTAGAAGTACCAGAGGACGTTACATTTATGACATTATCAGATTGTTCTTTTGTAATTGTGGTTAATTCAAAAATTGCAGAGAACTCTATTAGTATATTCATCATTTAAATTACTAATGAATAAAATTGCTATCGTTTAGAACTAACCCCAATAACAAATCTGTGCGAGCTACAATCCAAAGCGAATAATATTATATTATGAGCCAGAGAACGTTACATTTGTGACGTTATCATATTGTTCTTTTGCAATTGTGGTTAATTGGGAAATTGAAGGGAACTCTACTAGTATATTCACCGTTTCAAATATTTAAAGAACTTAAAAATAATTATGCGAGTTAATTATAACTAAAAAACCTGTCTCAATTCCTTGGCAAAAAGTGTCATTTCTCCATGTTGAATTGTAAGCGTGCTCTGAAGGTTATCAAATATTGATGTTGTTTTTCGCCCCTCATTTGCGAGAAACTATTTGACAATAAAATCAATATATTACATTCATGAAAAAAAGTTTATAAAAATATTAAAGGATAAATATTCTGTTCAAAATACACGTTACTTACTTCTTCGATAAACTTGGCCTTACAAGTTGCCAAAGAAACAACCTCCTCTAAAGCAGCATTAGACCCGGCCATGTGTAAACGCACTACATTTTGTAATGCCTCAATATGTGATACATACGTTGCTCTTGAAGATAATAACTTTTTTCTCATATCTACAATTGCCTACATAAAAAAATGAAGCAATTTAATATTGAACATAAATAAGATAAGCATCCACAAAACATGATTGAAAATCATAAATATAATTAGATGAAAACAAATAAGTATCACATCTCATACTTCAAATACCTTATCGTGTTTTCCTAGAAAAAAATTACACAGTTTTTCTACGCACTGAAGGTGTTCAGTCTGGCGAGTCTTAGATATTGCCACTTTATCGCAAATGGAGCCAATTTGGGCAGCCATCTCTACCTGGAAATTCTTCACCAGTGACTTGTTATCAAATTGAAGCTTTTCCTCTCTACCTATATCACATTAAATAGTATAACTTGGAAAATGTTTTGCATTTAGTCTATGTAGTGAAAATATTTATAATATAAAAGCCCAGTTACATACCAATTTTTAGGAGCAAAGAAGCATTATCCTGAAGAGCCTTTTCCAAATCTGACCGCAACACACATGCTTGATGGGCCAAAGCATTCTCTGATTTCGAAAAGTTAAAATCATTTTCCTCAAAGGAGCATTATAATTAAAAACCAAGCAAAGCCAAGAGTCAAAGAACACCTGCTTTTCTCTGTTCAGAAATGACAAAATCTTTTTCTTTTAGTGAATACCGACATCTCCTTAATTCTTCTCTAGAGGTAGAAAGCATCTTATAAGTTTGATGCAAATCTTTCTGAAACATTTGACTAGCAAATCAGAATCTATACATCTGTGCAATGCACCGTGAAAATTTGGGGGGCAACTAACCTCTGTAACTTTAAATTTGTTACTCAAGTCCGAGCACTCTTGGACCTGGGTATTATATTTCTCTTGTAACTCCTCCAATTGCTGGTACAGATATTTGAAACAAAAAAGAATTCAGTGAGGGTAAGAGAAGCAAAACATGTAGAAAAATAGATTAAAATGTAAAAACGACTAACCTTCTGATGAGTTTCAATTGCAATACCCATTTGTTCAATCTGATCCGCCATTGCCTATCGAAGAGAGAACCAGTTAAAAAGTCGAATTATTAATTTATGAACAAAAGAAGCAACTAATGGAGATATTATAACTACCTTCCTCTCACTCTCTTCTTGATAGTACCGTTCTTTTGGGATGTACACCCCATTCTTTTCGCGAGCAGCATAGACCTCTGTACACATGCAATAATAATTAGTCGGACTTAACAACAAACAAAATGTCAAGCATGTAAAAGTAGTTGACAAACTAAATCGGAGCCATAAGAAGGAAAATTCAAACTACCCCACCTCCCTTTAGCCGCTCAATTTCACCATAAAGATCTTTGATAAGGGTTGACTTCATCATTTTTTGGTTAACCTACATAACCCATGATAGATAAGTAACTAACTGAAGATAGTGCTTGTCCTATTTAAGAACCCCAAAAAAAATGAACAAGATCATTTTCAGTGGTTAGCATTCTCCCAACAGCAATGCCCAAAATAATAAACAAAAAGAAAATACTCCTTTGATATAAAAAAAAAAAATAGATATATAGTGTGTGCCAATGACCTCAGGCTTATTTTTGATGTTTTTCGCCCTGTGAGCATAATCAAGAGTACTCAACGTCTCTTCCAAGCAATGAACGGCAGGAGAAACTGTAGCTATGATACAAGTCTTTGTTCTTCCCCCAAGTGAATCACGAAGTAAACGTGTGAGCTTGCTGTCTCTGGTTTCAATTGCAAAAGTAAATAACTCCAGAATGAATACGCTTTAGCTTAAAGAATTAAGAAAAGATCGAGAAACCTGTAGGGAATGTGTCCCAGATGCTCTACCAAGGCATTAATGACTCTCCCTAACGTTAGCAAACTTTTGTTAATCTCCCCAGCCTCTCTGGCCCTTCCCTGTTATGTAAAATAATTACAATCAAACGATACGCAAGGAAAAACAAATATGACGGATTGTTGCTATGTGTCTACCTCCCTAGCGCCAGACCGAGATATGTTTTCTGAGCCAGCCAGATCCACTAAATTCAGCTTGCCACATTTTATCAATTCTTCGCCCTCAGGTGTTGCTTCCTTAATGTGTATTGTTATTGAGAACAATGAATGCGACCGACTGAAAAAATAAAAGCGGTTTTCAAGACATCTCTAGTTTCTTTCATTTTTTTGTTCAAGAAGGGAAGACAAGACAAACAAAAAAATGAAAATTAAGATCACTTGAATTCCTTTAAAAGATTAATTACCTCGATTGCTTGTTCAATAATGTTTCTGCAGTGCGCCGTTTCGAAGAGCCTCGTTCAAGAAGAGTAAAAATCTCAGTAGCACTTGTCACTATTTCCTCTTCTAGTCCTCTAACAAGAACACCGCCCTTCCCATCCTCCATTAAAGGCAACTGTTTTTTCTGCTTGTCCTCCAAAACTACTTTAGATATCTCCTCTGGGGCAAGTAAATCAGTTATCTCCTCATTATAAAGCTCTAAAAATGTAACTTTTACACTATACTCTGCATTTTGACTTTCAAGAGTGTCAAATATCTGCTTCACCGCCCTGGGTATGACTCCAGCTTCTGGAGGCAATTCTCCTTTCCGGCCACTCTAACGCGATAAAAATTGGCATAAACAACCAATTAAAGCATCAACAGAAAATTTCTTTGGCAGATGAATGAATGCATAATAAGAATTGTCGATACGGCTAGAAAAAAAAATTACCTTTGATCTTTTGCATTCACCTTCCATTGTATATGTTTTACCAGTACCAGTTTGACCATATGCAAAAATTGTGCAGTTGAACCCTTCTAAAACTTCATTAACAATTGGAATCATAGCTTGATCATAAAGATCTCTTTGCTGAGCTGAAGGACCAAAAACCTGCAAACAAAAACCAACATCAACTACAGGTCCCTAAGCAACGATTCAAATTTGATGGTAGTCTGCTCAAATGCAAAATGTATAAAATAATATTTACTAACTATTCCGAATATTAATTATGATTTTATCTACGATCACGTGCGGCAATGAAGTAACATATACAAGCTGGAGCCATGTCTACAATCTGAAAAAACTGGATAGAAAAAATCTAGAGAAATATCTCACCGATGTCAACAAGAACTGAGTAGTCGAACCCAGTATATTACAACTTCTTTCATCTTATAAACATAATGTTGACTAACTTCTTCAGGAAAGTAGGAATATCATAAAGATTTGACTCTAATATTTTTATTTTTCCCAATTCTTTTAAGCAAAATCTTAAAGAATGCTTCTATTGAAAAAAAAAGGGTTGGCCTTCAAGATAATACACCAGTAATAAACTGGAGGGAAATCAAGTCCAAAGTGTGTCTAATGACATTGGTGAAGTAACAGCAAAAAATTAGGACGTTAATAAATCTGAACTCAAAATTTTCACTCTAATGTACAAGTCTTCATGTACCAAATACTTGATCGATAATTGAAAATCAAAATTTCCTCATTAAAGATTATCAAAAACTGTAGAAAACCATTAATACCTTATCGAATGTAAAAACTCTATCAATATGCTTCCCCGCAATATTCTGGGACACAGCCACTTCCCTACTGTACTCATCGCACGTAACAACCTGCGGTGCGTTACTCCGCAACTCTTCCTCGCTAAATGGCCTTCAAACACCCACAAAACACGCAATAAACACAAGCCATACAAAACAAATCATATATACAAAAACACTTACTCTAATTACGTTAAAAAATGCAGATTAATTACCTGCAGCGAAGAAGGACTTGAACGTTGACACCTTTCTCTTTCTCGTGGCGACCGGACATTTTGAACCAGCGTCGGCGAAATGGAGAGAAACTGGAGCCGCAGTTGTTTCGCCGAGTATCCTCGAGACCAGATCCGGCTTCTGAGCAACAATGCTATCTTTTTACTGTTGCTCTTTCGTTGTCCTTCTGTGTCTTCTCTCTTTCACGCTCCGATCTGAAACAGAGCGGGATTGACTAAAATTTGAAAATGCAGAGCCGCTCTCTCAATATATATCAACGGCTAGTGGTGCTTCAGACATTTGGATCCGACGGTTCGTATGATGTTCAAATGCAGATTCACCTATTTGACTACATTACCCCGTTTTACTCGCAGTAATATCATTTCGGCCACGCAAGCATCTTTAACGATATTTGGGCGAAACCCGGCCCACAAAATTTAATCTGGGTTTGTTAGGAGGTATATAGACGGGAGCCGGACAATCAAGTCATATGAACAACAGTTCATTAAATATTAAGCCAATAAATTAAAATTTTACAATAAAATATAAAATTTAATTACTCCAAACTCCTAAAAAATTGCAGTAAAATTCATTATTTTCTAAACTAATGAGTGTGAATCAAACCCAAGTTTGAGTCAAAATTGATAAAAATAGTAATTTTTTCGCATCCTTACAAGATAGAACTTGGACAAAAAGTTATAACTGTCAATAGCAGGTTTGGCCAGTTTGGTATTGTAATTTGTGACATAATGGATAATGTGTTCTAATGGTTTCTAGAGTGGCTAAGCCGTGACAACTAAAATATTAGAAATATTCTGCCAATGTTCCCAACAATATCATGTCCCATATTTATTGCAACCGCTAGACTCTTGTATCATTTCTTCCAACCCAAAGAAAAATAATCATAAACAAAAAGAAAACATTTTATGTCGACCGAACTCACTCTTCTACAAGGCATGACCTTTTGGGTAACTTGGTTGATTTTGAATTTTGATAAATGGGTGAAAAAATGCGAAATAGCATGTAAGCAATAAAAAAATTAATTAATTCAGAGAAGTAAATGAGGTGGGTGGGATGACAGAAACTGTAGTATAGTTTATAGAGCAAAAAGGGTGGAAGCATATCCCAAAGAAGAAGGGGGGAAGGAACCGACAAGGAAATGCGTTGTCAACGAAGGACGTAAAAATGTCACCCAAAAAAGAAACCCTAGAAGACGACTCATCCCCCGGCCCCAGCAGTTCTCAAGAACATTCCTGGTTTTTCAAATTTCAATATACCCCTCTTCTATAAATGGGCTAAACCACCGTGTCTTTTCGCTACGTGTTTGGCGGAGGAGGAATGATGATGGAGGAACGGAACGGCCGGGCCGTGGGCGGCACTGAGCGCAGCTGGTGCAGGGCGGTGTGCGGTGGGACTGGCACGGCGGTGGTCGCGCTTCTTCTGTCCAAACCCATCGATATTTCACGCCTTCAAAAGGCTCTTCATCACCTTCAAAACGCCCACCCTATCCTCCGATCCAGGCTCCATTTCGACGCTTCTGTAAGCTCTTTCTCCTTCCTCACTTCCTCCTCTCCTTTCGCGGAAGTAAAAACTTTCGACTCTTCGATTACACAGAACATCGTCAAAAGGAATCCTTCCAACCACTATCTATCGCCTCTCCATTTGATACACGAACACGAGCTAAACCAATCTTCCTGGCCCAACTCTCCCGGCGCGAGCACTATGTTCTTTGCCAGCGTCTACTCTCTGCCCAATGCCTCCGAATGGGTGGTCGTGTTCCGCCTGCACGTGGCCGCCTGCGACCGCACCACGGCGGTGTCTCTTCTCCGAGAGCTTCTCGTTCTGATGAGCGGGGAAGAGGACGAGGAGGTAGAAAACGAAACAGGGAACAAAGGGCAAATAAGTTCATCGATTGAGAATCTCATACCAAATGGGCTGGCCAAGAAATCTCTCTGGGAAAGAGGAAGAGACGTTCTTGGTTATTCTGTAAACTCTTTCAGACTGGCCAACCTGAAGTTCAAAGACAGTAAAACGGCAAGATCTTCCCAGGTCGTCAGGCTCCAAGTTAATGAAACTGACACTAGGAGAATTCTCGCAGTAAGTAGGTTTGGACTTGGAATGATTGATTAGACGAGAAAACCGCAAGCTTTTTCATGCTTTTTTTCACTTTTTTGAACAGATTTGCGAGAGAGAAGGCATTAAATTATGTTCAGCGCTGGTGGCGACAGGATTAATGGCTGCCTATAATAGTTCGAAAAATGGGTCCTCTGTTCAACGAAAGTACGGGGTGGTGACGCTCGTAGATTGCAGATCCATTCTAGATCCGTCTCTGTCCAGCAACCATTTCGGTACGTAGGCTTTTTAGCTTTTTTCTCTTCTGTCATTATTATTTATTTTTCGGTTTAAAACTATGTATTAAAAAAGTCCCTGACCATAAAAGGCTGACCAATAAACCTATCTCAAAATTAACTAATCAAAATCGGCTGTTCTCCGTGATCGGGGAGCCGTTCCGAGATAGATGCGGTTTATTTTTTTGTTTATAAATTAATTTTTTAAAAATATCAATTGATATTAAATTTAATTAAAATTTTGTCACGTTAATCACATCATAAAAAAATAATATGAAATTTTCACAATAATCCTCTCGAGGTTGATCGTTTAACTTAGCATTTTTGTTAGGTTTCTTTTCAGATTGTGTTAAAAAATTACGAAAATTTTTAAATTACTTTTTTATAATATGATAAATATGTGATAAAAGTTTCAAGTAAATTCGATATTGTTTATTATTTTATTTTTTATATTAATTTATAAAGTAAAAAAAAAAAAAAAGAGGTGATTATCCAGATACCCCCAATCCTGGCACAAAGAGAAAGGGTCGATTGGCCTTTCGTCAAAATTTGATTTCTATGATTTTTAGTTTATGAGTGTTTTAAAAATAAAATCAATTTATGGTTAAAATTGTTCTTTTAATCCGAAGTCCAAAAATTTGCTTGAAAAGAGATTGTTTATGAATATGTACGTATTGTTTGATTTCCATGTTTTAGGTTTCTACCACTCTGCCATCTTCAACACCTACGCCATTAAAGGAGGAGAAAATATATGGGAGCTAGCCAAGAAAATCCACTCCGTTTTCCAAACCTCAAAAAACGCCGGACAACACTTCTCAGACATGGCAGACCTAAACTTTCTGATGTGCAAAGCAGTTGAAAATCCTGGTTTAACTCCGTCCTCTTCGCTCAGAACGTCCTTCATGTCGGTCTTCGAGGACACCGTGGTCGACGAGTCGAGGGACAAATCTAAGAACATCGCCGTAGGACTGGAGGACTACATTGGCTGCGCCTCTGTTCACGGTGTGGGACCCTCGCTGGCGATCTTCGATACCGTGAGAGAAGGACGTTTAGACTGCGTTTGCGTTTATCCGACACCGTTGCATTCGAGAGAGCAGATGATGGATTTAATTGACCATATGAAAGCTCTACTTGTCGATTGATTTTAGACTTCAAATTTATATCTTGCATATGTAAAACCTCTACGCTTGCTACTGATTTTAATGATCTGAAACCATATTTGTTTCCTGTCAACTCGACTCATCACAAGAGCCCGGCCGAACCTGATGGGATAATGGCTCCGGTGAAGTGTATATGTAAAAGTGTAGATGGATAAGATTTACACTAAGAGGAAAGACAAAAAATTTCTCCACTTGTAGAGAGAGGGAGAGAGAGAGTGGTCCTTCTTGTCAAAGAAGCTCGTCAACGAGTTCGCCAAACTGAAAGTTAGAACGGCAACATTCAACGGCACTTACGACTTCTTGAAAGGCAGAGACGGTGCAAGGAACGACGAGACCATTCTTCTGATCAAAACCAAACTCCTGATATGCCTTCTCCAGCAGCATCTGGAAGAGTGGGTGAGACAGAAACCTGGTCGGCACCACAAAACGCCGCCGTTCACTTCCCACGTACACTGCAAAATAACCAGTTGGGGTGGTCGGACATTTCTCCTCGTATTCCGAAAGTAAATGTTCTCCTTGATTTTCATCTCTTCCTCCTCTGTGCTTCCCTTTCTTCGCTAGTTTCTTCAACGACACCATCTTCTTCGTCAGCATTCCCTTCTACTTCTTCCGAAGAGAGAGAGAATAGAACAGTTTTCTTCTCTATGATCAATGGCTTCGGAAGAATAGGGTTTTATATAAGAGTTGGTGGTGGATTAAAACTCTTGAGAGAGAGAGAGAGAGAGAGATGGAAGATTACTCGCTGAGTTAAGTGGAACATTTAGTACCCATTTATAAATTAAAACCAAGAGAAACTGTTTATCGAAATTAGTTTTATTTTATTTTTTTAATAATAAATTACTCCTAATTAGGCTAAGTTATTTGTACAATATTGTCTATTTTTTGTTAATATCTGCACGATTGCGTACCTTTATTAATATATATTGAACCCACAAAATCAATAGAATATTAAATCGTACTTATATTTACATGGCAGTATGTCTCATTCGTCGTACAAAAGAGTAGTCAAATAGATTATTCTACTAATATTAAAATAAAATTATAATATTAAATAAGAATTCTTATATATTTTTATAGTAGAACATACAACATTCAATTACAAGACAATCAAATAGAGACAAACCCATGATGATATAAAATAATAATCGTTCAAGATTTCAATGGTATGATCATGAGTACATGTTTCAGGTCAATGTACTATTTCACAATTCAAAAAAAGACCAATAAGCATTAAAAATGTAAATTTCGTTCCAATTACTCCCAGCGGCTGTGGAACTAATTAATTTAGTGTTTAACTTACAACACAACAACCATCGACTACATCATGTGTTATATAATAATCAACCAGATAGGCGACATTATTGGTGTGAGTCAATTCTCAATTAAGAATATAATATAATGTATGTGATTCCTACCAATACTTCCACGCATAACAAACCCAGATCATAAGAATTTTATACGAGAGAGAGAGAGAGAGAGAGAGAGGATCTTGCTTGTTTGACAAATGGCCAACATTAAATTCAATGCCTTCTTTGACAAATGCCTTTGTTACATGCATGCTCTAATCTTGGATTATATTATATGTTATTTAAATATGAGCGATAATTATCTATGTTCTAGTTAGATCAAGTCAAGTCTATATATTAATATATAGTGTTTTTTTTTTTATATATATTGATGTTTTAGTGTCAAAATTCAATTATATTTTAATTTTTAATGTCTTTGATTTTTTTACGTTTATTTTATTTTTTTTTGTGATTTATATTTTTTGATTTTCAACAATCTATTGCGTTAATTATTTATAATTTTTAATAATTATTTTTTTCAATTAACAAATGATTAGAGAAACAATGTAGCTATTTTGTAATTTTAAGAGTTCCTATAAATTACGGGCTCAATGATCTTTGTCGCGACTAATGGGAAATGTCACGTTATGAGAAAGTAGACCCACTATTCTGTCGAACTTAATTAACTAACCCCGTTTTCTTAATTCGTACAGTCGTCGCCATCAGATATCTGCAGACCAAATCTACAGACAGCTTCAGTTTGATTAGCCAAAGAAATAATGGAGTAAAGCAGGGTAAGTGGACATCACTCTCTCGAACTGATATCATCTATCCCCAGCCACCTCTCTCTCTCTCTCTCTCTCTCTCTCTCTCTCTCTCTCTCTGTATCTGAGTTGCTTTGAGGGAGAAAAAGCAACATCCACTGAAGAGGAAGACACTGGAGATTGAAACGTAACCAACCCACGATTGGTGAAGAGAAGACGATGACCTACATCAACGGAAGAGGAGAGATAGAGGCCACGCGTTGACTGATGAAAGAGCCGTACCTCCGACCATTGTTCGAGGACCATACGATTCGATATGCACTCACCGAAAGTGATGACTAATTCATCTTCCTAAAAAAGTTTGAATCGCACGGAATGGACTGATTGCTTTCGGCTCTTTCATCATCAAACACTTCCCTTTTGGATTGTTTGATTTTTTTATGCTGTTCTATGCAGGACTTCATGTGTTGATATTCTTCCCACCCAATTTATTTTGTTTTCTATTGGTTTTTAACTTTGCTAAAACAATTAAACTAGTCCACATCATGGTTTTAACAAGTTCCCTCGAGGATCACTTGTCTCAAATCATGCATGGATATTTACAACTCCATCAATATATTTAATTAAGCAGTTTGTGACTTTGTTAATAGTATGAAATTTGATGAGAAATCTCTAGACAAGCTTGTTAAAAAGGAACGTGATATACTCGTTCTAGATTTATTAAAAGAGAACTTGATGTATTCATATTATATTTAATAGTAACGAGTAATTTGAAGTAGTTTAAGATTATGTTAATATATGTTAAAAAGTAAAATATACTTGAGAAGAAAATCTCGCTATCAAAGTTGGGTGTTTGGTCTAGTGGTATGATTCTCGCTTCGGGTGCGAGAGGTCGCGAGTTCGATTCTCGCAACACCCCTTTATTTTATTTTCTTTATTACTTCCTTAATCCTAACAGCCTTCGCTTTTCCATCTCCCGTACTCCAAATCTCACCATTTTTCCCTGCCAAATCTGAATCCTAACGATGGAAACCGTGTTTGTTAAACGCTTATTGTCTTCTTTGTTTACATAAACTCTCATCTGGTATGTCTAATGCTGCTCTTCATCTACCCTCTGCTATTTCTACATACTTACTGCTCTTTCAATCGTATCGTCAATGGTGCTTTTAACCCAGTTTCAACAATCATTTTCAATAAGAATTATGCTTCCACAATCATGTTTTAGTTTAACGATTTTCTGGGCCATCCTAATCTTAGAAGGTGATTGATTATTCTGTTTTCGTCTTCGTTTGTAGGTTTACTCAGTCGCAGGAGAGTGGGTGGATCCGGCATCCTGAATCACTCAGGCCACGAACTGCTACAAAAATCTTTCAACGCAACCGCCTCAACCTGTGGCTGTCGATCTTAGAAAAAAAATAGCACTCTTTTAAACTGCTTATGACAACCAAGATTAGTCTGTAATTTGTTGAGAAATGTAGAGGAAGAAAAAGAAAGATCAATGGAGGATTTGGGAATGGTGGCCGCTCGGAAACATCAACAATTCACCATCCTTATCTCTCTTCTTCCTTGAATCAGATAAGAATGATCGGTGATGGTCTAGACCTCTCTCTCTCTCTCTAACTTCTCTCTCTTCCCACCAACCAGTACCACTCACTCACTCTCTCTCTCGCTCTCTCTCTCCCCCTCTAAGCCAGCGAAGAGAGGGAGAGGAAACTAAACCAAAAATGAAAGAGAGAAAAAGTAAGAGATGTGATGATGTTCACGTCGCACCTTCCAAAACCCTCTCTTGAATCCAACTCTACTCCATTTCCACGCACCAGATCTTGGTCTTTTCTAAACCGAAAATTACCCAGATCAAAAACAATTACAAAACAAAGATCATTTCTTCCTTCTTCCTAAAAATTTTTCCCCTTTTTTTTCGCTTTTTTGGGGGAAGATTATGACCGAAGTACTCCAACAATCTCCATCTCACTTCCCTTCCCCTTCAAGCTCTTCCATACCCAATGATGGCTCGCACCCACATTCCCTTATTAACAATCCTGCGATAGAGTCTGAAGAAGAAGACGAAGAAGGAGAAGAAGACAGGATAAGGAGTGACAGGGACAGAGAGGGAGATCAGCTGTCTCTGTTAACATTTTTGGTGGCTGCTTTCAGAAAGTCTTTGATTGGGTGTAGGAGTAGTAGCGGTGGGAGAGAAGGAAAGCTCTCTTCTATGGAGATTGGGTGGCCTTCTAATGTCAGGCACGTTGCCCATGTTACCTTCGATCGCTTCAATGGGTTTCTTGGTTTGCCGGCTGAGTTTGAGCCTGAAGTTCCCAGAAGAGCACCCAGTGCCAGGTCGATTTCAGTTAGTTTCCTTTTTTCGCGTGGGTTTTTAGAAAGCTTTTCTGAGTTTATATACTAATTCGATGAATGTCAGCAAAAGGCTATGTGGTTTTAAATCGTAATTGGGAATTTCGATCTTGGTTTCTTAATTTTTTTTCTCAAGTTTGCTCGAAGAATTCAGAGATTTAATCAGTTAATGTCTAATTTTTCATAAGTAATTGAATTACCTGAATAAGGGAACAAGATCAATCAAGTATTTTGATCATCTTCTCTGTTTAAATTCCTGGATATATTGCTCTCGCTGCTGTCATCTTTCTGTTCTGTTTGGTATGCTGCTGTTTTGTCTGGCTTAAACAATCCACCGAATATATAATCGAATCTCAGTTGATTTACGTTTGATTTTCAGCTTTTCTGTCCTCCTTTAACATTGGATTTAACCTATGTAAGATTGTTTTCTTTCCGGGTCTGTACCGTCTGTTCTAGGCACTGTCCTGTTTGAACCTTTGTATGTAGTCCCTTTACGCTTCTTAAAGCTCTAGTCAATGAATTGATGATAGATGGTTCTTATATGTGCAGTGCAAATGTTTTCGGAGCGTCGACGGAATCTATGCAGCTCTCTTTCGATACCAGAGGAAACAGTGTCCCGACTATACTTCTGTTGATGCAGAGACACTTGTATGTACAAGGAGGCCTTGAGGTAAATGGCAGTTGCTCTTTTTTGTTTAAAATATTGTTTGTGGTTTTTACTACGTAAAATATGAAGGTTTCGACATGACTGCGCAGGCTGAAGGAATTTTTCGGATAACTGCTGGAAACAGCCAAGAAGAATACGTTAGAGATCAGCTAAATCGAGGAGTCGTACCAGAGGGCGTCGATGTTCACTGCTTGGCCGGTCTTATAAAGGTTGGAGGATAATTTTACCAGGTCGATTATTGTTGACTGAGTTTGTGATTGATTGGTTCGTTTGCAGGCTTGGTTTAGAGAACTGCCCACCAGAGTGTTGGACTCGCTTTCGCCAGAGCAGGTTATGCAATCCCAGTCGGAAGAGGAGTGTGGTGAGCTAGTGAATCTCTTGCCACCCACCGAGGCTGCTCTGCTCGACTGGGCAATAAATCTGATGGCTGATGTTGCACAGTTCGAGCATCTGAACAAGATGAACGCCCGCAACGTTGCTATGGTGTTTGCTCCAAATATGACTCAAGTGAGTGAAAATTTGAACTCTTTGATCATCTCTCAATTTTCGAATGTTTTGGTTGAAATTAAATTCTGGGTTTGCGGGAATTCACCACGTACAGATGGCGGATCCTTTGACTGCCTTGATGTATGCAGTGCAAGTGATGAACTTCCTCAGAACTCTCGTCACAAGGACATTAAGAGAGAGAGAAGACTGCATTTTGGAGGCGGCTTCTCTTCCTTGCCATCTCGCTCCATCTGACAAAAATGATCATCAGAGCTCTTCACATGTTTTTCGAAAAACAACCAGTGAAGACGACGAAGACAAGGAGAACAGAGATGACAAAGCATTCGTCGAAGAAGAACCGAATCTCGAGAGCTCTTCTCAGGCCGATCACAATAATTTGACTGCTGGAAATGGATCTCAAAACCGGGATTTATGTAATTCGAATATGCCTAAGGAGAAAAGGATTCATATAATTAGAGGTGTAGAGAAGAGCAAGAGAGTGGGAATTGTAAGCAGAATAAATTCGAGAATGGAGCGAGCTGAAGCTTGGCGCTGAAGGGGGATCCATTTGTTTTCTTCTTTTTCTTGTCTGCAAATGTTGTTTCTTCTTCTTCTTCTTCATCGTCTTCATCTTCAGACTTCCATGTTTGCTGTCAGGATCTCTCTCTTTCCTAACCTGGTTTTCTACTTGCTTCTCATTTGTCTCCCAAGTACAGTTTATCTCTTTAATACGAATGATCTTTAACGCTGATTGTTCGATATTAATTTGAATGATTACTCCATCTTAGTGTTAATCATGTATGAAAATTGTAGTTTTATTGGTAAAAACATCTCTACTCTTGACGAGTGAAAGGGCATTTTCGTTCAGTAGAAAGTGAATTTTCATCGTCGGTTAGAGGATTTGGAGGTTTCTCTGTAAACTGGAGCAGCATGGTATTTGCGCAGCTAAGACCTCTTCAACCTCACGATCTCCTCCTTAAACTCGTACCCAGTTCTTCTTTTTTCTTGCGTCCATCTCCTGCGAGTGTTACGCTCACACTCAGAGCCAAATCACTCTGTTTTAATTCCTGCAATTCTTGTTCTTCTTTCTCCTTCTTTTCCTCTACCCCTTTTTCAACCCATTTTCCGCCTCGTTTTAGCTCTCGTCATCGTGTCTTCGCTGCTTCCCAATCTCTTAATTTCCTTAAGCCCTACATTCTCTTTCATTATAAATCCATCGTTGCCGGATGGTTCTGCAGCCTTGTCTCGGTGATTTCTCTTTCCCAAATCGTTGGAAGAATCGGGAAATTCTCAGCTGGTATCGGAGATGTTGATGCCATCTGGTTGAGGGATCATGCCGTGGTTCTGGGGGGTTTTGTTTTAGCTCGTTTGATCCTCAATTATTGGCAGCAAGCCTTTCTGTGGGACGCGGCTCTGAGTGCTGTTTCCGATATTCGAGTTCGTGTTTTTGAGAGCGTTTTGGAAAGGGATTTAGGGTTTTTTGAAAGCGTTTCTGGTGTTCCTTCTGGGGATATTGCTTACAGAATCACTGCTGAAGCCTCTGCTGTAGCTGATACTTTATACGCTCTCCTCAATGTGAGAATTGAAATTACTCGATTTTTTCGTTTGAATCGTGCATGTTCCTTCTTTTTTTCTCCTGCAATGCTCTTGTTTGCTTTCATTTAGCACACTGGTAGCTTGAATGTCCGCTTCGAAGGTAGGTTTTAGTTTTGAAAGTTTGAAGTTGTATTAGGGAATTCACCAATTCTAAGTTGCTCATAACTATATCTCCTTACTTTCATACGTTATTCCTGTAAGCTGTTTTTGTAACTTTTATTTAGACTGCAGACCATAGTCCCCAGTGCTTTGCAGTTATCAGCAATGGCGATGCAAATGTTGATGATCAGCCCTACCCTGTCTGTAGTATCAGCCATTGTAAGAAAGGACTCATGGAATTGTTCTTTTCAAGTTTTCTTCGCTGTCGAGTTTCGATTCTTTTCTCTATTTGAATTGTGGCAGGTCTGCTTGTATTTTCTTGGTGCTAGGTGATACCATCTATGGCTCTTACGGTTGCCTATATTGGCGAGAAACAACGTAATCTATCTAAGATGGCACATCTCAGTGTAGCCAATCTTTCCACGTATTTGAATGAGGTATGATTTGTTAGATTATTCGTAATTGTGTATAAGATAATCTAGCTTTCAGTTTTTTGAGTTTCTAATGATGTGTTTACTTTATTTGGATTGGAGTGAAAAGTTTATAACTGAACTTGAAAGTGGAGACATTAATGCTATGCAGATCCTGTTATAGGTCCTCCCGGCAATTCTTTTTGTGAAAGCAAACAGTGCAGAGGCGTGTGAGAGTGCTAGGTTTCAGAGGCTTGCTCATACTGACTTATCTACTCATCTGAAGAAAAAAAAGATGAAGGCACTTGTTCCTCAGTTAATTCAGACAGTATATTTCGGCACATTATTGATACTTTTCGTTAGTTCTCTGGTTATTTCAAAAGGTTCTTCCAACAGCTCCAGCATGGTCTCATTCATTACATCATTGGTTTTTCTACTCGAGCCAATTCAAGTAATTCCTTTTTTTCCATGCCCTTCTTAGTTATTCTTCGTGTTTTCATTCGTGTAACGTGATATGATGTGTGCTTGGCTTCCTTCTTATGAAAATCCTTGAGACCCTGTTTGTTGTCACATGTATATGTGTATGTATGATTGAAAAATATGTAATATTTCTGAGAAGTTTAGGCCCATCTCCCTTTCCCCATTGATAATCATTTATGCTGTTATAATGCTACGGCCTCTGAGAACCTACCTGAATTTTTAATCAGGGTGTTGGAAAAGCATATAATGAATTGAAACAAGGAGAGCCTGCTATTGACCGCCTATTCGAGTTGAAGAAGTTCAAATCAAAGGTAATCTATGATAACAAAAAACCTAAAAAATACTCTTCAAATCAAATGAGTCTATAAACATCTAACTTACCGTAATAGCTGCGATTCTTTCGTCTCTGGTTGGGAAAGCGCTATATTTTGTGCTTCATTAACAACTAGTATGCATGATTTCATAAGTTGTAATTTTTATGACTCTTTGAATACAGGTAAGTGATAAACCAGATGCCATTGATTTAAACAACGTTAGGGGAGAAGTGAAATTTTGTGACATCTCCTTTAGCTATGAAAATAAAGGGCCTCTTCTTTTGAATGGACTGAACCTCCATATCAAAGCTGGAGAAACAGTTGCGCTTATGGGGCCCTCTGGAGGAGGAAAGACGACCCTTGTGAAGTTGCTTCTTCGGCTTTATGACCCTTTATCTGGTAAACCTTTTTCTTTTCCTAACCTGCATTAGTTCATCCTCGAAGGCCATCTCTCATTTGGTTGTATGAGCAGGTACAATCTTTATTGACGGCCACAACATCCAGAACATCCGATTGGAAAGTTTAAGGAAGCATATTAGTGTCGTTTCTCAAGACATAGTAAGTGATTGGTGACTACCTTTACTCTCTCTCCTCTTCTCTCTCGCTTTCTGTCTCACAAACTCGCACACTACAAATCGGTAATCTCTTATCTTAAATCTTTTTTATTTTTTGAGCAATCTGGTTTAGAGAATTATTAAGCGTTTTCGCTCCGTCAACATTTTAGACAAGTCCAAAATGTTGTAGGATGTTAATTTTTTTACTCCCGCAATGTAAATAAAACTTGGCTTACTAGTTGTACCCTTCTTTGGTCTGTATTATCAGACCCTTTTTTCTGGGACAGTTGCTGAAAACATTGGTTATAAAGATCTGATGACAAAAATTGACATGGAGAGGGTGGACGATGCTGCCCGCATGGCTAATGCAGATGAGTTTATCAGTCATCTACCTGATGGGTATAACACAGATATAGGACCACGGGGCTCAATTTTGAGTGGAGGACAGAAGCAGAGGTAAACAATTGATATTATTCTCCTATTATAATAGTGAATTTGCGTGAAACTCAAGGGATCTTTACTTACACCCTCAGACTAGCTATTGCCCGGGCCCTCTATAAAAAATCCTCGATTTTGATTTTGGATGAGGCAACATCTGCGCTGGATAGTCGGGCTGAGTTGCTGGTCAGAGAAGCTTTGCAGCGCGTAATGGAAAGCCATACAGTGAGAACTATTTACAACTCTAAAAATTTTCTTCTTTGATTAATTTGATCTATCGGATAATTGCATTTATGAAAGTGTATGTGTTTTAATAGGTGCTGGTTATTGCTCATCGATCCGAAACAGTTCGGATGGCAAAGCAGGTGTTCGTTTTAGAAGATGGACAGTTGAGAGAGTTTGATCATTTCACTCTCCTGGACGACCAGCTCGAGTGATTTACCCAATAAAATGTAGCCACTGGAAGTGATTGAGATCCTTGACAATCTCATTGGCTCCTCTGTCATTTGTCGGGTCGGGGCAGGCTAATTCAGGCTGCTTTTGAGGGACGAGTTGATTTTTTGGACTCGATGAGATGAAGAAGAGGATTTTATGAAAGTGCTGCATAATCTCTTTTTCCTTGACAAACTCCTATTTACTGTTCTCCAAAGTATGCTGTAATTGATCTTCCCTCTCCTCTTCACTTGTCTCTAGTCTTCTACCCAATTTCTCCTCGCATGAACGCTTAACATGCAATCATCAAAAGACAGCTGGGTCGGGTTCCAGTCTGCTGCAAGGATGCCCAGGTCGGTGCCGATCGGCCTTGGGGGATCAAGGTCAGGCTCCGCCTAGCCCGAATATTTTTGATTCTACCATTTAAAATTATCAAATAAGCACGTACAAAGATCTTCAAACATGGCCTTAACCCATGAGTTAAACTTGAAGAACTCATTTATTATAATTGAAGCTTAAATTTTAACAAAACTTACGGCACAGTGTTTTCTCTCCAACTATACAAATTATGATTATTGTTCATCATCGAAAAATGATGAAAAAACAGAAGTTAGATTAAATTTAAATAAGATAACTAAACAAAACAAAGAAATCAAACTCTTAAAAATGAAAATTAGTTAGGTGGTTTAAGAAATCTGGGATAGAAGATTCATTATCCATTTAAACACATTCAAAAAGACTGCATTTCTGGCTTAAATAAGGCATCTCGCTCCTGAGGTTTTGCATCAACTGTCCAGGGAAAATGAAGCCTGCAAGTCTCTTCGCCTTCCTCTTGGTAGCTGCTGCTGCTTTTGCTATTGTTCATGGATCTACTAAGGTTATTTACCTCTTCCTGATTCATATTCATCGTCGTCATCTGGGTTTTGTTATTTCCTTAAAAAATGACATTTTTTGAGTTGTTTTGACAGCATTATGTTGTGTACATGGGTGAGCATTCTTTTCCAGATTCTGATTCAGTGATTGCCTCGAACCATGAAATGCTTCATTCGGTTATCGGCAGGTATGAATCAACAAAGACCAAAACTTGTCTTTTTTTACTTTTAAAGGTAATGCTTAATTATCTTTTAGAGTCAACGTGAAATCTTAATATTTGTTTATTACGTTGTCATTTTCAGTGTCGATGAAGCTCGAAAAGCTGTTGTTCGTCATTATGCAAGGAGTTTCAGAGGGTTCTCGGCGTTTCTTACTGCAGAACAGGCAAAGCGTCTGTCAGGTCAGTTGGTAAAAAAAATGTTTTATTTTTTACGTAAAATTTTCATTTTGATTCTTCTATTTTGATTTCTAAGATTGAAAATCAAGTGGGTTTTGAATTATGCTATCATTTCTTACGTCGAGTTGCAGATCATGAAGACGTGGTTAAAGTGTTTGAAAACACCAGATATAAGCTTCATACGACGAGGTCGTGGGACTTCATGGAGACTTTCGAATCCGGCGCCGCAAAAGGCTTGTTTGATAATACTCGCCGGCAGAAAAATGACGACGTGATCATCGGCCACTTTGACAGCGGTTAGGGGTTCTTCTTCCGCCACCATTTTCACGGAAAAATTACCGTTTTTTTAATTTTAATTTATATTTTTGATATTTGATTGTATCTTGTAATTTGATTTTGTTTAACAGGGTTTTGGCCGGAATCTGACAGTTTTAAAGACGACGGATTCGATCCAGTACCCGCCCGATTTAAGGGTGAATGTGTTGAAGGACAGAGATTCACGAAGGAAAACTGTAACAGGTTTTTCATTTTTTACAAATCAAACAAGAACATTCTTCAAGTTCTATCTTTCATTTCTGAAATGATTTGCTTGCAGAAAAGTCATAGGAGCTCGTTACTACTACAGTAGCGATGATGAGATCGGATCAAATTCGATTTTATCTCCTCGTGATGATTTTGGCCATGGTACTCACACCTCTTCGACGGCGGCCGGATTGGAAGTAAAGAACGTCGATTTTGGCTTAGGAAAGCTCAGTCCGATCGGCGGCGCACCAAACGCCCGGCTAGCCATCTACAAAACTTGCTGGAACAATGGCTGTTCCTGCTCCAATCTGCTCAAGGCAGCCGACGATGCGATCGCCGACGGAGTCGACATCATCACCGCCTCTTTGGGCGGTGAAGCCGGTCTGTTCAACGATTGTTTGACGATTGCATCTTTTGAGGCCTACAAAAAAGGAATCCTTTTTTCCGCCGCCGCCGGTAATTCAGGAGATTACGGAACTGTTACAAATATTGCGCCGTGGTTTATCACGGTTGCTGCCAGTACGCTTGATCGGGAGTTTTATTCTTACGTCCGTCTCGGAAACCAAACAAATTTGAAGGTAAACCGCATTGACATTTTACATTCTCCATATGACAGTCTCAGACAAAGCTTAGCTAATAAATGATAATATAATTATTGCTTACTTTTTCAGGGAATAGGGCTAAACTATCGACATTACACCGGCGGTAATCGTCCGGTTATATTTGGTCGCGATGCAGCAAACTATGGAGTTTACTATTCTCAGGCCAGGTTTGCTGTCTATCTTGTCTTCTTCCAGGATGTTTTCGAGTTTTAAGCTATGCTTTCATGTGGAAAGCCGTGATTTTTCTGTCTTTTTTAATCGGAAAAAGTTCTGGTTCAATGTTTAACGATTCGTTCTTATTTCCGATCAGTGTCTGCATGAGAAACAGCCTCAATCCCTACTACATTCGAGGTAAGATTGTTGTTTGTGAGAGCGGATCCGTTGGCTCGCAGACGAAAGCGGAGGAGCTAAAAGAAGGAGGAGCTGCCGGAATGATTCTCATCTACTCCGGTTCTACTTCAGACATGTTCATTGATTTTTCTGTTCCGACCACGTTAGTCAGCAATTACGAAGCTAGTAAACTCTGGTCGTATTTGAACCAAGAAAGGCTAGTCTTTACTGCTACTCGCTCCTGTCCTTGGATTCAGACTTTCGATTAATTTCCGATTTTAACGAGTCTTTTTGGTCCAATTTCAGATACCCCGTTGCAGAATTCTTGCCAAACAGCCAAGAGCTAGGCGTCAAGCCTGCTCCTCAAGTCACCAGCTTCTCCTCGAGAGGACCCAACCAGATTATTTCCGACCTGTTAAAGGTACGAAGTTTGGTGTCTTGAATTTAAGGTTATGTTCGTTATGCTAATTGCCAGATATCCAACGAATACCGGCGAATTTGTGCAGCCTGATATTGCGGCTCCTGGTTATAACATTCTCGCCGCATATCCCCCGTTTGAGAAAGAAGATGGGGACGGAACCAGTGTCTACCGACCGGATTCCGGCACTTCGATGGCTTGTCCTCATATTAGCGGGATTGTAGCTGTTATAAAGTCTGTCCACCGTGACTGGAGTTCGGCTGCTATCCGATCCGCGATAATGACAACGGGTATGCTGTCTTTTGCTTAAAAAGTAATGTTAGTTTGATAAACTAACATCTTCCCCATTGTCACGCAGCAACAACAATAGACAATACAGGAAACACCATCAGATCGTTCGGGAACGATGCGACAGCGTTCGATTTCGGCGCGGGACATGTAAATCCAGATCGAGCACTTGATCCGGGATTGGTATACGATTTCAACTTTGACGATGTCATTGAATTTCTATGTGCCATTGGAGAGAGCCCGATAGAAATAGCAAGAATGTCTGGAAAATCAAATCCATGCAACAATGCATATGTTGCTCCTTACAATCTAAACTACCCTTCCATCACCATTGGGAATTTGAATCAGCAGGTGACTGTTTATCGGACGCTTACATTTGTCGGGAAGGATACCGACCCTAAGATTTACAAGGTATCCGTCGAAAGTCCTCGAGGAGTCTCTCTATGGGTTCAGCCTGATCAACTTGATTTTTCCAAATCGAAAACACAATCCTACGAGATATATATGGTGCCGGAAAATCGCGTCGGTTATGCCTATGGAAGCATAACTTGGAGTGATGGCAAGGATCATCAAGTTAGAAGTCCAATAACTGTTTATATTTAGACTTTAGAGAGTTGGCTTAGATTACTAGATTTTTGTTTATGCAGCTTAATAATTCCACCCAATGATGGCTTTAGTTTGATTTCAATAATAACATATTGTCTTCCTTTGATCTGTCTTTAGTTCCACCATTGAACAAGTACCAAAGAGAGCTGATAATCCAATCCAAATATGATATATATAAGTCACTAGTAATATCCATCAACACTACAACACAAGCAAAAGAGAAGCTCAGTACCTCAAACAGCCCGGGTTCGACAAAAATTAGCAGCAAATTGGGCATTGAATCAAGCCATTTTCGTTACAGTTGCCGCACTTGTTTGTCGTCTTCTTCCCGACATCTAAGATCTTGCAGCTTCCATTGCAGTACATACACAGCACGAATCTCACACCTCCACAGCCTTCACACCCACCAAGAGCTGTAGGAATGTCTTCAAGCAAAATGGCCAGTTTTCCTTCCTCTTCCAGCTTTACTACTTCATTGGCTCCCCCAATTAACCTGCCCTTGATGAACACTAGTGGAACTTTCACCTCTTTCGTTGGAAGTAATGCTCTTAATTCTTCCTTGAAGCCGGAATCCATCGACACATCTCGTTCGAACATTTGGATGTGATGAGATTCGATGATTGTTCTAACCATGTTGCAATCTTCGAACGTTTTCCTAATTCCCCTCAGTGTTGTCGTGTAGATCACTACTGAAGTTTCCCCGCCAGGAGGACATTTTTTCTCGAATGCCTGAAGAATTGAGGATGAATTAAGGGAGAATTTCGGCGATGTTCTTGATTTCGGCGTCTCTAGAATCATCCTCTTGATCTGCTCTCCTTCCTTGGACAACTCTCGCTCGTACGATTCGACGAGTTCTGGATCAAACAACGGAGTAAGACTTCTCCTTCTGAACGAAAACCCAGAATGCTCGCTGCCGAAGCTCTCTCTTTTTCTACAAATAGGAGAGCCTTTCACTGAAAAGCTTAAATTCAACCCATCATTGCGAGAATTCGAAGAAATTTTATTCGATTGAGGAATTTCTTTAGGACTGTAACCAAACAGTCCACGAACAATTACTCCTCTGTTCTCCTTCCCTCCACTTCTCTTCCCTTTCCTTGGTGACCCTATTTGATTCAAGAATTTCAATGGCGTCCTGGAATCCACATCACCAAACCCACGAAGAAGAAGTCTGGCATTTGGGCTTTTCTTCGTCGGCGCCTTCAAACTCTGAGTTTCCTCTTCAAGACCCTCCATCAACTCCCAAGCATTGATAACTTCCGGCGCTTCGCTCTCTGCAACGCTCTCTCTATCCATTTTTTCTCTGTCCAATTTGAGGGCCCCGTAAGTACTAGAAGTGAGAGAAACAACGTGGTTTGGTAAGTGTCCGCCATTGTTGACGATGATTTCTCGCTTCACATCGTTTCTGAAGAGTTTAGAAGAAACGCAGCCCATTGATCGGTGGGGTTTCGTTTGTCCTTACTCTGCCTGTAACTGAACTTGGGAGATGGTTTTGGATTTTCTCGGCGGAAAAGGAAAGCGCAGCTGCGCTTGCAGAGAAAGGAAAATGAGTGGGAATTCTGCAGTTTTTGAATATGAAACCGTTCCCCACTCTCTACAACGGTCCCCAACGGTCGGAAATTTCGAATGAGCCTGGTAATGGAAATGTTTTTGTAGGAAGCCCCCATTGTTTTCTTATTATCAAATTTACCCATATTATTTTTTATAATTATGTTTTTGTCATATATCTTAATCCCTTTCAAATTAACTATGAATAATTAAAAATTATCATTGTTATATTTTGGTGTGACCTGAAATTTATTTAATATTTAATATTAAAATTTTTACGTCACTCTCTATATATTTTGATTTATAACAGTAAAAAAAATTTTATACTTATAGTTTTGTTCGTAATAGTCTTATACGTAAATTTGAACGTACTATTTTTACGTTTTTTTTTCTGATTAAGATTACGATTTCAAATGTTGGAGGAGGTTTATTCGAGAGGATTATTTTCTTGGCCCATGGTACTACCAAATGCTGACTTTTGTTTTGAACTAATCTTAGGATTTCACATCCATCTTTGATATTTTATCTTTTTTTTTTTTTTTTTTGTTCTTTTTGTTATATTTATTTATTTTTCATCATTCTCCGATTGCTAATTCAAACATTTATTTCAGATTGCGATTGCTTGGTGCTCTTTTAATTCAAGGCAATTCATTTAATATATGCCCTCTTAAATATGAACATTTTTCATTATTCCGGTATTATTTCTCCGCAACAAGTGAATATTTAGTGAAATAATACCACCATTACGTACTCATTATTAATTTATGTAATTTATTATTTTAAATATATATATTACGAGAGAATAACTCGTTAAGGGATGTTAAGTTAGAGTGTCAATATTTGAAAAAGGTACGAGTAAATTATAAATAATTTTTACAACTGTCGGGGACAAAAACGTCTGATAAAATGTTGTGGCGTCGATTAGATGAGATCGGATGGGTGGGTCAACTGGAAGGAAACAATTGAGTGGGACCATATGATTCGTCAACCAACGACACGTATGGCAGTAGTGGGTCCCACAAATATCAACTTATTGAAATGTTTGCCCTAAAAGTCTTGACTTTGACTGATGTACGTAAATCAACACCCTCTCCTCGCCCCTCTCCCATGCAATTGGATTTTTATTTATTCATTATAATAATATTTTTAAATTAGATAAAAAAAATCATTTTATTGAATATACATTTTTCAAACTACGCGACTACAATTACTAGTTAATTTTGTTTTTTATATTATAATCATACGATACAATGTGACGTGAAGTTCAATAATTATAATAAATTAAATATTATATTAAATGTAATTAAGAAATAACTTCAGTAGTCATGCCAAATCTTTCAAACTAATTTCAAAATATAGATCATATAATAAAACAAAGTCATTAGAAAAAAACACCCACTAAGAAAGCTTTAATTAATATAAATAATTGGTATCAATTATTAATTGATTGCTAAGCCGGCCGATATGCTATGTGTTTATCCTGTTTATTTTCAAACCCACAATAGTGGAGAGTAAGTTGGAACATGTAACATTATTATAAACTATGATTCAATAATTTTGTAAATAAATAATAATAATTCTGTCCACCTCTGCTCCTCTGTCAAAGCAGGTCCCAATCCGACGGAAGACTCTCCCTCCAAAAATCAAACTCTCTCTCCGGCGTCACATATATGCTTCTCCGAGCTTCCAGATAGTAGTCGTACGAGATCTTTTCGTTTCTTTCTTCTCTTTATTCTGCTGAATCATGCCCCAAGTGGATCTGGAAGCCTTGGTTTCCGTCTGTGCCGGCGCCAACAGTGCGAGTGAACGGAAGATCGCATGTGAAGAAACGTTCGTCGAAGGGGATCGGAAGAAGGGTCGCGATTACCGCTTCAAAGAGTCAGATCAGGTGGAGGTTCCTCCTGATTTTCCTCCGGAATCTTTTTGCCTCTCTCAGGATGCCGAACTTGACTGGTTCGACCGCAACGCTTTCTTTGAGCGGAAAGAATCAACGAAAGGAAGTTCCAATTTGATGTACTTGAATTCCAATGGGAATCCTGCTGCCAACTCGAATTCGCAGAGGTTCTCTTCGAATTTTAAATCTAAGGCCTCCATTATTGGCTTGCCGAAGCTTCATAAAACTTTCTTTGCCGACGCCAAAAAAAGGCGTACCTGCAAGCCTGGAAATGCTCGGTGGTTTCCAAAACGGTCAGGATCAGTCCCCAAATCGGACTCTTCATTAGTGGAGCCATCTTCGCCAAAGGTTTCCTGCATGGGAAGAGTGAAATCGAAGCGGGATAGGAAACGCCGGAGCGAGAATCGCCATCAATCATCAAGAACCACCGAGTCAAAGGAAAAAACGTCGAAGAAAAAAACAAAACAAGGCTTCTTCAAGAATTTCTTCGCCGTGCTCCGATTCAGCTGCAAAAGACATCCGGCAGTCGAACACAGCGCGTCGGTCGCCGTTTCTCCTCCAAGAAAAAGTGCAGCGGCGCGTGACGTGCCTTTGACAGCGGCAACCAAAGATCCAACGATGGCGTCTCTTCCTAGGAAAAGCACGGAAAGCGAGCCGCTTGGTTTGGGCAGCATGAACCGTTTCGCATCAGGGAGGAGGTCCGCCGAATGGGGAGTGTGCGCCGCCGAATGAACGCGGCGCTCTCCTATCGGACGTGCTGGCCCGTTTCGAGTAGTCGTTGAAGGTCGAACCCAGATCTCCCCCGTCGCCTTGTTTGAGAAGGTAAAAACAGTCACCGGAGTTGAAAGATTCTCCCCTCCTCTTATATGATAAATTGGATAATTGCACAAACCTCCTTGTTTTGCATAAATGTAAGTATTTTTTCAAGAGATATTCTCGTATAGTAGTTTAATTGTTCATGACCCATGAAAGGGTCAAGTATTTTGAGATTTGGGTGTCAAGTATTTTGAGATTTGGGTAAGCATTAAATCATTAAAAAAACCTATTTTAACATCTTCATTAGGTGAGCTTTAATAAAGATGCAACTCTAACTTCTATCCAGATTCTCACTTTGTTCTTCCGCTTTCTTCAAAGTTGCCCAAATTAATGAAAGGGTGTTTGTCAAAAGAACAAAAGAGTGGAGAAATCCTATAAAAGTTCAAAGCATACGATTGATTGATTACAGAGAATGTCAGAGAGTTGAATTTCGGGAGTAAAATGGATCATCAATTCCGGCTGAGCTGCTCATAAAGCTCATCGTAAAACTCAACCTGACGCCCGTTCAGCTTCTGTACCGGCCTCGCGTTCTTCCGGTACGGTACGTCGAGCGGCGAGTTTATCATCTCCACTTGCTCTTTCGATATCGTCCTCACCTGCGCCGACTCAGTTCTCATTTTTCATTTATTTCTATTATTTACTCAATTAGTAGAGATAATGACTGTAAAACCCAGAAACACGTACCTTGCCGAGGATGTGCCAGTGGACATTCTCAGCGCAGGGAGGGGAAGTGAAGGAGCCGACGTATCTGAAGTATTTACGAGTCTTCTTCATCAAATACTTTGTATCCAAATTTCCGACGGAGACGTAGACGTCTTCGTCTTCGCCGCAGACCTCCTTACCCATCTCCGAGAATTTCGGTTCTAGCTGCACACAGATCCACCATAGTTGTTTTCTTTTTTTAGTTCTCAACATACCCATCATCGTCTTCCTTAATTTAGGTTTTTTTTTTTCGTTTGTTAAAGAAAGGGTTGAATTACCATGGAGAGAAAAGGATCTGGGTCGCCTATCTGATAAAGGATACCTACGACTGCGTATTTTCCGTCGTTTGTCTTGTGGACTAGGTGAAGCTCCGCTGCAAACCTGTTTTATTTACAGAAAAAAGAAGGGGTTTTTTTCTTAAATTACAAAAAACTCGCATCTGAGTTTTTCTAGAGAGAGAGAGAGAGAGAGAGAGAGAGAAGGAGAGAGAAAGTACTGCTGGCTGTCGATGAGGTGCTCGGAAGGAGTGTGCCAGTGCATTTGCTTGAGGGTGTAGCTCTTTCCATCGACCACCACAGAGCCTGCATATTCTTCAAAATGCAGCTGAAAACAGTGGAAAAGCAGAGAAATGATTTGACAATTAAAGATAAAAGATAGGAACAGAAATGGTGAAGAAAAGAGCCCGACCCCAACACTGAAGCCATTGTTGAACAGTGTGGCGTTTGCAGACTTGTAGTTTCTGTCAAGTGGTTTCAAGCTATTTGAATAAACAGCTTTGTCCTTGACAATGTCGACGGGAGACTGCGATTCCCCTTGGGAGCAGGCTTTGAATTCTGGGCTTATGCTTCCCCAGTTCGCAGGGCCATGCGAGCCGCCATAGGTGAAAGAAACCGATCCAACAACTGCTCGGATAAAAATTTGACACACCGGACATGAAAAAAGACAGCATTGGTTTAGGGTTTGAGGCCCAACTTATTTGTAATCTTAAACTGATTTTTTGTCAACTGAATCTCTACTTTTTAATATAAGTAATTTTAACATTCCCGTGATTGAAAATCAAACGTTAATAATAAAAAAAGTAAATAAACACGGAAGAACACAAACACTAAAATTTATGTAAAAAAATTTATATGAGAAAAAATTACAACTGAATGAGTAATTTGTTATAATAAATTAACGTATAATTGAATTTTGCGACTCAATTATCAATATATAGAAAAAACATAAAATTCTAATATTAATACAATAATTTAAGTCACACTAAAATTTAATATTTGTCTATTTATCTGTTAAATTTAATACGTATATATTACGCTTTTCCTTTTAAAAAATGTTTTAACTGACGATTTCAAAATCTATCTTCAGATTTAAAGTTTGAAAACATGAGATACTAGAATTCAATATCTACTCTCTGTTGTCCCTTCTAAAAAGTATTTTAACCGACAATTTCTGACTTGATTTCTAAATCTATCGTGATTACAGAATTTGAAATCACGGGATATTAGAATTCATAATCGAGTTAGAAATTGCGGTTCACACACCTTATAAAAAGGCAAAAAAAATGGAGGTAGAAGAGAAGGAAGGCATACGTTGTTCTTCGTCATGGGCAGAAGAAGCAACGATGAGCAAAGAGAGAGAGAGAAAAGAAAAGAAGAATCTAACAGCCATTAAAGCTCAAGCTACAGCTAGGGAGATGAAACCAGGCCTCCTTCCTCCTCCAAACAAAATCACAGCTTTTTGGTCAGCGTTAGAAACACAAGCAGCTTTATAGACTTCAAATTTAACCCACCAGCTTCTCTCTTGCCCACACAAACCGAAGCTAAATTAACAGATCCATCTCCTAAAATTAGCTGTGGAGAAGCTTGGCTTTGCCCATTTCTACTTAGAAATTGATTTGGGTTTGAATTGGACAAGTTAATCACTGTTGTTCCAGGGCTTTGAAGGTTTCAACCAGATCTAATTTTGTAGAATTAAACAAAAACCAATGGATTGTTTTTGTGCTATATTTACCAATAGCCAATTTAGTTCTTCCCTAAATATGTTTCAAATATAGCAAATATATTACAGTTTTTAGTTATTAATAGTTATATGTTAAACATGTCAATACAATTGACTTGCCTTGATCGCCACTACCAAAATTACTATAAATGATGCGAAAGAAAATCGAAGGACCTCGGAATGTTGAGCAACCATTCCTTATTGAAGAGCATATGTTGTTCTTATATAGTCCACAATTTCCGCACTTTCGAACATTTTCACCCCGGTATTTGGATCTTCTAAGTAAGGAACCTGATAACCCATTGATACAACTTTAAATTGCTGGAATCGGAACAAATCATAACTATCATATTATTATAAAGATCTAGATGTAGGAAAAGCACCTGGAAATGTCCAACTTTATCGTATAAAACCTGTCGTTTCGGGCTGCCACGAGCACAACTGCAAGGTAGTTTGTAGGATGGACGGATATAAAAAGGTATTGTACATATTTGAGGGCAATACTACAAAACCATGTAAATTGCGAAGTAAAATCGATTGCCCTTGAATACTTACTAGTGCAATAAGTGTGGTAATTCTAGTTCCACGAGTACTTCGCGAACAAGTTTGCAAAAAGGAGAACCCTGAAAAGAGATCTTTCAAGTCAAAATGCAGCTCAGTAGCATAAAGGAGGATATAATTTTACATGTATCTCCATGCATAAATCCCCGAGACTAAAAAGATTAAATAAATGAAAGCTAACACACCATTAATGATTTAATTGCCAACTGACCTCGTATGCCCAGACTTCAAGGGGAGATGATGGTAGTCTTGATGGTTTATAAGAACTGCCCTGCGGAAAACACAAGTGGATACACCGGATTGAGATATTGATCCATTAAATGCTGTCGTGGGTGTTTTCAAGGTGCTTCTCCAAAGAATCACAGGACACAGTAAAAGTGAGTAAAAAAAGTAAATCAAAGCTTTCTACCTTGCCCATTCGACCAATCATAGCGAAACCTTCAGTCAAAGTCTGCACCCAGAAAATGAATCGAAGTCGGAAATAACATGGGAAATGAAAAGGAACCCCCAACTATACTATACTATCACAGAAGGAAAGTCTCCACTTTTCTGCAGCGTACTACTATTAAAAAATAAAGATAAGTTACTCACCGTTAATAAACCAAGGGAAAGCAAAACAGGAACTTGTCCATCACCTAAAGAAAACAGAGTCTACTTTAAAATAGTTGATGGGAACACTAAGAGCAGACAAATCTTTAGTGCCATATTGAATTATGATTGCCAAAATATTTCTCAAAGCAGAATGCAACGCACCGTATTTCCCGACCAAATACTTAATGATATCATCTGATTCGTACAATGAGACTCCTGTGTTTGGATCAATCTAATACCAAATACAGAAAGAGAATCTCAAATAATCACTCAAAGAGGGAGCAAAACCAGGATACTTTAATTAATTAAACTAAACACACATCATGTACAAGGATAATTAATAAAGTTAACAAAGGAGTTAATTCTTAACTCGTCATAGATGACGTAAACAAATCACGATTGTTTTTCCTATCATTTCTAATTTGGTTGACTTAACATTTTAGAACACATTTTTTCCCAAACAGATAAGCTGACAAAAATATAACAAAACAATTTCTGACCATGTAAGGAAATTGCTGTTTTCCACCCATTTGGGCAACTTTTGGGCGGAAGTTTGGACCATTTCTTGGGCAAGGATAGTAAAGCACATCAAGGTCCAATATTGAAACAATCTCTCTAACCTGTCACCGATTGAATCGTCAGTTAACATTTCAAGGCAAGAGATTACATTTCAAGCATACCAAATGCTAAAGCATTGTAAAATCACAATGAAAATATGCTAAACCAGACTCAAGAATAAGAGAAGAATCAAAGCCATCAAGAATAAGCACACTTTCGCGGTTCAGCCAAGAACATCCTACATCCAAAAGAACCCACTATTTTTTATTTTTTGAACAGAGATAAATCGCACAGAAACTATAACTCACAGAGAAAGAATCAGAAACTCTTCTTTTTCTTCTTTTTAAAGTTAACGTACGACAAAATTGTATATTCACAGAGATAAAATTCAATATCTATAAATATAGATGTCTAACCATATGTTTTGACACTATTATGTTTACGGTTCAGTCAAGAATACACACACATTTGTGGTTCAACCAAGAACATCCTACATCCTACATCCAAAAAACCCGCTATTTTTTATTTTTTGAACAAAGATAAATTGCACAGAAGCTATAAATCACAGAGAAAGAATCCAAAACTCTTCTTTCTCTTCTCTTTCAAGTTAACGAACAACAAAATTGTACATTTACCGAGATAAAATCTAATATCTATAAATATAAATGTCTAACCATATGTTTTGACACTATTATGTTTACACTCTTGACTATCGGAAACAAATAACAATTACATTTCAAATATTCTTTCACACATTTATTTGTCATATTGAGTGAATATGAAGACATGAATCATAGCAAGCAACCTTCGCAAAAACATAAAAAGTGCACTGGAGATTTCCAACATCCCATAAAACTTAAAGCCCATGCTGAACTGATAATTACCAAAGCCCCCAGGAGCTAACAAATTTCACTTACATAGTCAGTTTGGAAATAACCTCGAAAGAGGTTTGTATAGTTATTCGCATTTGAACCTTAAACAATAGTGTCTGATAGCTGGTTAAATAATTTAGGGTTCATATCAGTTCAGAAGCGAATCGACTTAATACAATATGATAAATTAATTACCCAGTGAACTATCGGCACTCTACATTGATGAGAGATGCTCTAGTATAGTCAAGTATTCAGTGCGTTGTAATACATTTCATTACACTAAGGCAACGTTAAAGCAGCACAGATGAAATAAACAAAAAATTATTAATAAAATTCCATTACGAATAATATTACCTTTCGACAAAATGGACAACTGTTTGCGATCCATGAATATCCACAGATAGAGGAAAAAAGAATTTTTGTGATTAGTATTTATTCATCATGATTCTAGAAGCAGAAGTTAACTCTGGAAAGAACATAATATCTGACTCCATCACTCATCAAATGAAGCTTAGGTAAGATTTGAAAAGTACCTCTCAAATTCATATATCTCGATAGGCTTCTCTGGACGAGGCCCCAATTTTGAAATCTCTTTCACCTTATAACCTGTCAATTGACCATAACAAAAGACTCAATTGAAAATGGTAGTCTTTCCATACATAATCAAGACGTGCCCTGATCAAAGTGCACAAGCACTTTTTTTCGAATAATCATATCTTCACTTGCACCTTTTTATATACAGCAAAACTGCACCTTTTTAAAGTTTGTACTTTGGAAACAGAACATACGCCCTACTAAGAGTGTAAAACTATAAATTAAATTCCATGACGCAGGAGGAGATACCAAATAATGCTCATATCAACCTCCAAAACATGCAAGAATAAACATCACAAACAGAATTCATAATGCTGTTCTCTAAAAGTCAAAATATTTTGATCTACAAACCTTCAAATTTTCATTTATGATTTTCAAATGACAAGGTGATCATGCATGCAGAATGCTTATAAGAGCCAAGTTATTGGAGAGACTCACACAAAAAGTTGATTACTTAAGGAGTTCTTAACAGAATGAACAATAAAAATGATGCGGTTAAATGGAAAGTGTGTTACCAGCAATTTCTAAACCATACTGATCCTGCGGCACCTGTTTTTTCGGGACAAAAGATGCAGAGTACCTGTCATGATGCAACACAAATGACAGTTCGTGAACAAGCGAAAATATTATATGGGGACCAAAAGTTTCATCACTTATAGTTCTTGAATAACATTGTCCTCGTAATCTTCACCCGAGTTCATATAAGCTCTTACTTAAGAAAAAAAGAAGAAAAAAATCTCTCTGGATATGTTGAAAAAGCAGAAGCCAAAAACAGTGTTCGCAGCAATTCCCAAATATAGGTACGAATCAAAGCTCCCAAGATATAAAATAAACCAATTCATTCTCTGTTTTTCAATCAAATGGCACCCTGAACTCAACCAAGTGCAAATGAATTAGCTCATCAAAATATAAAATTAAACGGAGTAACAGAGTCGCGCACCCTGAGACAAACACACCAGTCCCGAGCCGAAAAATCAAGGCAAGAGAAGCCCCTAAGATATCTACAACTTTGTCGGGTCTCACAGAAAAACGCTTCGGCTCCGGCGGCTTGAAATTTGGCGGTGGCGCGAACGTTGAAGCGGGAGAGGTATCTGAGGATCTGGAGGTTGCTCGAACGGAAAAGTTCTTAGAGGTTCTGCGGCATGGCAGTGACCGCGAGAGCGAAGGTAACGGCATTATAGTCGCTCCGGCCATGGGTTTCCGGTAAGGTCTCGGCGAGGAAAGGAGTGACGAGGAGAGCGAGCCGAGTATGGAAGTGTCGAGAATTTCGGGTGGCTTGGAATGAGATAGGCACTAACGACCGTTACCAGATATTTTATTCAACTGTCCTCCTATTTTGAGGTATTTAATTAATTTATAATAACACATTATAATCCCGAACTTAAACTATACTGTGTTAACAAAATAACTCTAGTTATCCAGCAATGGCCGTCCACGCCAAATCACATATCTGGCGAGAAGTAGGTGTCCATGCGAAATCACGTATCTACGGATGCTCAAGTTCAATAACGGGCGTCCGCACCAAATCACATATCCGAGCAATACTAAAATAAGAAAACAAATCTTTGATTTAAAAAATATATTTTTAATTCTAACCAATTACAATTGGTAGATTTCTAAAATTTCATTTAAATAATTGAAGAAATGTAAAATTATAAACTGTAAAGGGTAAGATCAATTCAATCCATTCTTGTTCAAAATTATAGAAATTACTCCAACTTCAGAGTAACCATCTTATTAAACCTGTTCTAATAGTGTGGTCTGTAATTCAAAGAATACATATGGTTTTAACTTGAAAAATAACTCATAACCTGAGCTAAGGATATCAAAATCAGCAGCTACAGAACTTTACTAGCACTGCTGCTTGGCATGCCAATCGACAACATCTCTGTATGCTAATTTGCCCCCGAATATATCCAGAGCGCTACCAACCGTGACGTCTACACGACCCTTTCCAGCAACTTTTATTCTCTCTAAATCCGCCATTGTTGTCACCCCACCAGCGTAAGTCACTGGAATCTGGCATTAAACGCATAGTAAAATTGAAGCTTAAAAATATCTTCCCACGGGGCAAATGGTATTGAAGGTAAGAGAAGGAAAAAGTAACCACAATTTGAGACAAGTTACTAACCGGTGAATAGTTGCCGAGTAGTGCCACTAACTCTTCGTCAATGCCCAACCTGCATTTCAAAAAAAACAGTTGATATCATATTCATCTAGCATAAACACAGAATACTCTTTTCTTCACAATCTCTCCAGTTTAAGGAAGAAAGGGAAGGTTGGAGAGTTGACCAGGATCATATCTTTAGCTTGCACTTAGCTATAGTAACCATTGACTTTTACTAGGAAATTTCAAAATCAGATTCTAACTCAGAAAGCACAAAACCAACTAAACATTTTAGTTTCCATATATACGTATTTCCAGGTTTTAAAGGTCAACCAAATACAAATTATATTTCACCTCGTTGATGAAAAAAAAAAAAAAGAAATAGCATCTAAGACTCGCTAGCTTGATTGTTTTACCTCAACAGATTCCCGAAGGTTCCAAATTCTCATGGTGAAAAAAGTTGAGTTCAATAAAAACATTTACGGAAATGGATCCAGCATACGTCCTCTCAGTATAATTACTCGGCACTACTGACAAGTACAGTTTGAAAACGGTTGTACGTGGGACTTACTTTTTTCCTTCAACGTCAACGCCATGGACAAGAAACTCATCGGCATAATCAGCAATGAAAGACAATATTTCCTCATTAAGATAAACATCGCTGAACTTTTGCCACCTGTCTGTAACAATGGCATATTTGTTTTCCTGCACAGTAATTAAAAACTAAAGTCATGCTAAAGCATTGGAAATTCTTCAACGTAAATAATATAAAAATGCGTAGGAGAAAAAAAGGCAAGAAAAAATCTCTTAAGTTATGCACCATCAGGCACAATTCTTAAGGTATTCCATAGTCTTTTCATACACAGCCAGTAATGCCTCAAATACGAGAAAGCCAAATATTCAAGACATAAGTATTTCTTCTTCATGGGATGATAGTTCCATGAAAAAAAAAAACTAAGGATTCTCATAAACCAAAACACACAAAAAAAAAACAATCTTCAAGGGAGATCCTCATACCTTCTTTCTGCAACTTAGATCCAGAACAAGCCTCTGTTTTCCAACAATGCGCACAAGGTCTTTAAGACGTTGAAGATCCATTTGTCCATTATTGAATACATACTGTCTCACAAAAAATTTATATGTAAATAAAAGAGGTCTAACATTAGGATAGAAATCAGGAATGCTGCTATTTGTCTGTCATCGGGAGATTTTTCTTTGGAGGAAGCACCGAGGTAGAGGCTCCTTATCATGCCCAAGTTCTGTGTATTCTTAATGCACCATACTCTATGAATATATCATTGTGAGAGGTTCCCCATTATTAAATCAGAACATCAAACAGCGATTATTTCTACATGGTATTGTATCTGATTAATCAAAGTCGTCTTTATATTTACAACAACGAATATCCTCCCGTGATCAACAGATAAAAAAATGATTTGGGGAAAAAAAAAAGGAGCCGCGAAGTAGACTACAATTGAGTTTGTATTAGTTTTCCCACGATTAATTGAAGCTTCAGCTCTATTATTCCAATCCTGTCCAGCATCAAGAAGACAGACCCACGAAGGTGTAACTGCCAAAGTTTAGATGGACTAGCCTCAAAAGAAAGCTCAGAGAACTCATTCCTTATGGAATTCAGATGTAAGAGATCATTATTATGATACATGTTTTCGGAATTCAAATGTAAAAAATAAAAAAAAAGTAAGTATTTGGTATGCAAGATTGTACTAGCTTACTGAAGTAACGATGACATGGCTAGCTCCTTGCTCTATGTAACTCAAGGCATTGTCAGAAGTGATCCCACCACCAACTTGCAAACCGCCTGGAGTTTTAAACATCGTATGAACCAAAGTAAATGGACATGGAATGGAATAATGCGTAGAACTGGGAAATTAGGCTTAAAAGAAACTAGCATTGAGAAATAATGATAGAAACTCTTCGTTCTTTTCTAAGACTCTAAAAGATACAAGAAATTCTCCACATCCTTCTCAGATAATGAGCCACAATAAAGATACGAATACATTACATCCCAAAGTAGATTCAGTAGATAGTCTGTAGACCATCCAAGAAGAACGTCACCAGCCCAAACTCAAAACAATCCATAATTACAAAGAACTGAATATTAACACCTGTATGTTGATGAGAAAAAGTAATTCAAATTGCAAGGTAGAAAAGGAGAGAAGGGGGATTGTATATATAGAGAGAGAGAGAGAGAACCAAATTGGAAATTCGATACCAGAACGTATCATTTAAAATAATAACTCCCGAACCCATATAAGATTTGGAACTTCGCCACCAAGAATCTTAACAAGTTCCAGAGATAAAATACCAACCAGGATATGCCTGCAGTGCTTCATTCGCAGCAGCTATACTCAAAGGGTCAGCTCCAAGCATGATAGCATGACCACCTAAGAGTTCATCTTGTTTATACAAATTTGCAAACTCGGCAGCCGATTTGTCAGATTCGAAGTTCGTAACAAGAACTGATCCATCTTCTTTTGAATCTCTGAGTGTCGAACCCACAATTTGTTTTACTTTCCCCTGGTATTAAAAAAGAAACACGGGAGATTCTTCCAGTTAAGCCAATCAAGCGAGAAGAACTTTAAAGTTCAACTGCAACTATAAACACAATTGAAATAAAATTATCTATGGAGAGATTCACATGAATGATTTTGCTTACCTTGTGTATATCAATGCAAGGGCGGAAGCGAACTGAGCATCGGATAGTCGAAGTTGAAAACTCTACGCAAAAAGCGATACAAAAAAAAAAAAGAAAAAGAACTTGGAACATTAGTCGAATCAGGTGAAACACGTTAACCAATACCAAAAATAAACCTGAAGATAAGCTCACTGGAGGTGGCAGCTCTGTGGGAAGGATAAAAACCAGAGCCTTTGACAACAGAAATGCCACTGAGTTTCATTATTTTTCCGCGAAAAAGGCGTCCGCAATCGCTTCAATTCCTGAAGCGTACGTCAATCTTCGTGACCCTATATATCAACATCAATCGGAAGGCTAAAATCAAAATTCATAAAAATCCAGAGGACAGGGTAGAATCAAAACGGAATAGTAGTAGAAAATGCACTTCGGCGTACAGCTTCTGATGAAGAAATTGAGAGAGTTTAGTTGAGTTGAGAGAGTGGGTTCTGCCATTTTCCGAAGATGAGCCATTTATTGTTTAGCAGCACTGTCCCATTTTAAGAACACGACATGTCGTTTTAGTGTGAGAGTAAGGAATTATGAGATGGAGGGAGATATCCAGGACTGCCTGTCGCTCCAAGGTTAATTTTGACAAAATCCAGCGCTCGAATTCTAAGCCACTCGCCCAAGCGATAGTACCTACTGTTACGAAGTTGGAAGAAAATCCATCGTTCTCCAATGGCCGAAGCTTGATTAATCAAAGCTTCTTCATTATTTCTTCAGGTTCATGGCCTCATTATCCACATGCTTCGCTGTTTTGCCTAATTCTCGCTTTTACGCGCACCCTCTAATTGCCTTTAAAACCCCAGTTTTCCTTCAGCCTACCAGAAGCTTTCCTACTCTCCCAACGCCGGTTGTACCGGCCAATTCCCGGAAAAGATGGGAGCTGAAGGTTGTGATGCCTGTTGTCAGGGCGAGTGTTGATGTAACTTCCGCTATCAGGCCTGGAGGTGCGGTGGAGAGTGATAAGTTGCCGTCGGATGTGAGAAAGAGAGCTATGGAAGCTGTAGACTCGTGTGGCGGGAGAGTCACTATTGGTGACGTTGCGAGCCGAGCGGGGCTGAAGCTTGATGAAGCTCAGAAGGCCTTGCAGGCTCTAGCTGCGGACACTAATGGCTTCTTGGAGGTAATTATTCCGCGCCCATGTATTTTAGAGTCATGCTTACTACGGGTTCGCATTGATTTTTTGCAGGAAAAAAAAATCTATTTAATTACTTTTGGACATGCGCATATTCCTAGAGATTGAACGAGAACGGAGTTTCCTATATCTCTATGGCTTTTCAATTCATGGAGTCTTTGAAGCTCTTGATTTCGTGATAAATCTTTTCAGTATGGTTTTGGCAGGTTTCTGACGAAGGAGATGTACTATATGTTTTCCCAAAAGATTTCCGTGCAAAGCTCGCAACCAAATCATTGAAGATAAAATTTGAACCTTTTTTCGAGAAAGTAAAGGTATCACTGAACTGTGGTTTTTCATTTTGATGTTTGTTATCCAGGACTAATGAATTGCAATGCGTGGTAATTTATATGATGTAACATGCATTTGGCATTTACTCAATTTGGCAGGCAGGTGCTGAGTATCTCGTCAGGGTTTCTTTTGGGACTGCACTAATTGCTTCTATTGTTCTGGTTTATACCACGATTATCGCCATTGTTTCTAGTAGAAGGTGTGCTCTTTTATATTTTTTATTTGATTCCCCAAATACGTAGTTTTTATGCCAAATAAATCAGACAAATGAGTTTTTGGATACAGTGAAGAGGATAACCGTGGAAGACGTGGAGGAAGATCATATGATTCAGGATTCACTGTATTTTTCAGTCCCACTGACCTGTTTTGGTAATTTCGATTCATAGTTATCTCAAGTAGATTGTTGAGTTAAGACCGAGACTAAAAAGGCGTGCTTTAATAAGCCCGGCCAAGTTGATTGCCTGTTACAATGATCTATAACAATAATTCAAAATAAGGGTAAAAAAAGATATAAAACAAGAACTTTACTTTTCTGTATCTCTCTTCTCTAAAAGATGTTAAGGAATATTAAAATGGTTTATTTGCTTATCAATTTGCATGGTTGTATAGGCGAAAGCTCAAATCTGAATGAACACATTTGCCACATTTTTTGTTGTTGTAGGTACTGGGATCCATATTACTACAGGAGACGGCGGCTCCAAACAGAAGATAACAAGATGAATTTCATTGAAAATGTATTTTATCGATCTGGTTTCTAATTTTCTTTTTATATAATCTTTCTGACGTTAAACAGAATTGTAACTTTGTAATGGTTTTCATTCAGATTTTCTCTTTTGTATTCGGGGATGGGGATCCAAATCAAGGAATTGAAGAAGAGAGATGGAAGTTGGTAATATATGAGCACTGAATTCAGTGGTCCGTTTACTTTTGATAATTTTTTCAGCTGCTTGCTGATTTTTTTATGTTATATCAATGCAGTTATTTTCATTGTCACCCTTGGTAATTGTTTTTTTAATTTTTCGTTCCTTTTTTTTATGAGTAACGTACCTCTTATGCTGTGATTGCAGATTGGGCAATATATAACTTCCAATGGTGGTGTTGTCGCAGCTGAAGAACTTGCGCCTTATTTGGATATACCTGAGGGAACTACTGTAAGTTTATAATTCCACGTTATGAATTGCCATCATATAACTTGGGTGGGGCGACTCATTGGTTGTTGAGCTCCAAGTGTGGTATGGCTATATGAGTATTGAGTTCTATATTAGAAGTCGATGCAGTTAATTACTTCATGAGCAATACACTGATATGATAACATACCTCTCTCTCTCGATTTTGAAATTAAGGCAATTTGTGCTGAATTTTTCGTGAAGTTTGTGCACTGGCAACACCCCTTCCTTTTCATATAGCCTGCTGTTCATTCAAATTTTGTACTTTGATGGTGATGACTGATGTGAAATTCTTTCTAGTTATTCATCTTTTTAAAAATATAAATGAAGTGAAAAAAATTTTTTTTCTATGATTTATCAAGACTGTTTCTGCTAAAAATGTATTGATTGGTTCATTTGGAATCGTTGAATATAATAATGCTCAAGATCTATGTAAAGTATAATATTTTGTTTTTTTTTTTGGTGGAATCATCCCTTTTTTGTCCACTTTCGCATTTCAGTTTTCTTTTAATTTTTTACACGGTTTTGTCTTGTTGCTTTCAGGATGATGAATCATATATTCTACCTGTTCTTCTGCTATTTGATGGCCAACCTGAAATAGATGAAGAGGTATGCTCAATATAATAAAGAGGACACTAGGGAATCAGTTATCACTTACCATTTGTCTTCTAGCAGCAAGCAATTAATTTATTGTTATATTGGTTTCGGCCAGTGTCCATGTTGTTCTGTGCACTGAAATTTTCTGTTCGTCATTTTATCTGGAAAAATGACTTTGATTGTCATTATTTGCTAAAGTTTCTTTATATGCAGGGAAATATTCTGTACCGCTTTCCATCTTTACAGCGTACAGCTTTGTCTCAGAGGAGTGGAAGGAAGGAGTACGTGGGGAGAAGATGGGCTGATTGGGTTGGAGGGATTGAGAAGTTTTTTAAAGAGAAGAAATGGGTATTCAGGTGCAAGTTATGTTTCTACCCTGTCATATGGTGAAAATCTTCTGATTTTAAGCCGGATTTTCTTTTGGCAGTAAAACTAGTGCATCGGAGAGAGCGATGGTCATTGGATTGGGTGGACTTAATCTATTTGGAGTTATTATTCTTGGAACCATGATGAAGTATGCTTAACTTGATACGATTTTAACCATTCGATTTTTACATACATTTGAAATTTTCACCTCAACTTCTGTTTCAAGGGATGCCAGCATTGCACCAAGTGGATTCATTAAATTCGTTTCCGACATCTTTCCATTACTTCAGGTGTGATTCTAGCTTCAAATGGAACTTATAATTTAAATTTAGACTGATGGTTCATTTTCTTAAGTTGATTTTACTTTTTGGAGACTGAGTAAAAAGTTGTTTTGCTTTCGTCCATCTAACCATGAAAAGTTGCAGATTTATGCTGGTTCTTTCTTTGCGATTCCTTTGATTCGGTGGTTTATCATTAGCAAAAGAAATTATGATATAGAGAAAAGAAACCGAGCCAGGCAAAAGAGTGCACAAGCCTTGGAATTGCCAGATATAACATTAAGGCGAAAGGTAAATGATTATTTCAATAGATTTCTGTCTCAAAGTTCAGGTGTTATTTATTTATAAAAATTTTTGGCAATATGACTAATTTTTATCAAATTCTACTTTCTCTACTCATCTTTTTGTAGTCCTTCCCTCAAATGCTATGTCTAGAAGTTACACTTTGAGTGGGATTCTAATTTCTGACTGTTTAACTCTGTCAGCTCTTGAGTGCCAGAGATATGGCCCAAAGAACAGTGATTAGCCAGGACCGAATTGTATATACTACTGACAAAGACTTAATAGAGCAAAATTACGAGGCACAAGAATGGGATCAAAGATTTCGAGAATTAGAGAAGTCAGATTGACAGATTGTGATCTGGGAACTGGTAAAATGAGCAATTCTTGCTTCCCACTACCAAATGCTGGGTTGTTTGATATTAGTTTTTAGATTGTTTCATACTGCTGATACAACTGCCGTCATGGATAGTTCCAACAATATCAGTTTTAGTAATACATCTTTAATAAGTTAACCGTACTATGGCCAGGTTCAAGGACATGAACTCGGATTTTATGGTTGAAGACGGAAACTGGAAGGGACGGGGAGAGTGTCGGATTATAACTTTGTGCGAAAAGGGCAATCTCTGAGAAGAAGTCTCTAATTAGCAAGGAAGGTGGAGCAACATAAGCTTTGATTATTACAGCGTTGTGATCCTGGCTTTTTAGTACAGTTTTGTAGTTTTGAAGGGTGTGTTGTGGTCATCAAAGTAGTGAAGAATAAGATTTCATAGCTTATGGGTTTTATGTGTATTAATTCTCTGGAATATAGTGCTTTAATAGAAAATTGTTGGATTAAAACGAGCCGAGCCGAGTCGAGCGTGAAAAATTTTAGACTTGCGAGCCAGGCAAAGTTTGGTTCGTTTAGTAAACGAGCCGAATGACAATTATGAGTTAAACGAGTTGAACACAATCAAAAAAGGGTTCATTTTCGTGATATAATACAATTCAATGATATGATCTCAAATAATTGATAATATAAAGAAATTTTGTAGCAATTTAATGCTGAATTATCTCCCCATACCGCATTCTTCCATTCCATTGGGACCGGTTTATTTGAAGCATTCTGCGAGTCGGTTGTCTTGTTTAGTCAATGCCGAACCGGTTGGTCTTTTCTGAGTATCCGGTTTATTTCAGGGGCGTTTTTGATATTTAACTACCAACGCTGAAATATAGAGGAGAAAGCTCCAGCGATGAGTTCGCAATACTAGTACGCCTTTCCGGCGCGTGGTCATCCCTCAGCTTTCGTCTCGCCGAAAAACAAACGTCCAGGCTTAGAATTATCGTAATCCCGGCAGGAAAACAGATCCGAGTTTTCTGTGGCTACGCATTTGTTCAACACAATTTTTTCCCAATGGACATGTGGGAAGGAAGATTCGAGCTGAAGGAGATGGACAAACTGGAAGGCCACACCGATAGGGTCTGGAGCTTGGCATGGAATCCGGCCACTGGAGATGCTGGAGTTCCGCATATCCTCGCTTCCTGCAGCGGCGATAAGACTGTTCGAATCTGGGAGCAGAGTCCCTTTGGTGGCTCTTGGAACTGCAAGGTTTTGTTGATTTTCCTTGTTTATCGATCTTTTCTTCTTTTCTCTTTTTTTTCCTCCGAATTCGCTTCTTTGTAGATTTTTGTTTTCTTTGTGGAGAAGCTTCTTGTTTTGGATACTAAATGAGGAGAAAAATGGAAGTTGAATTTCATGTGGTTCTGACTGCTGAAGAAGAAGAAGAACGCGAGGGGGGAACAACAAAGCAAAACAATTTCATTACCTTTTCTCCGAACTTGATTGTAGACTTTATAAAGTGAATTTCTGTTAAACTTACACGCCTATTTTAATTGGATTCACAGGCTGTGTTGGAAGAAACCCACACTAGAACTGTTCGCTCTTGTGCCTGGTCTCCAACAGGAAAATTATTAGCCACTGCTAGCTTTGATGCCACCACTGCCATTTGGGAAAACATAGGTGGTGAATATGAATGTGTTTCCACTCTAGAGGTAGTACTTCATTTAGCAATTATTTCAGTTGCAGGAACTGTCAGTCTTTTCCTATTGATGGGAGCATATATTCTCAGCTTTGTGATTGAACTTTCTAATTTTAGTGCAATAGGATGTTGAGCAACATTATGATTAAAATTGGGATATTTGTGTTATTCTATAGGTTATGGCTACCCTATTCCTACTTTTTTTTCTTTTAATTTTTCATTTATCGGAAGTGATAAGCAGAGACTTTTGTTTAGGGTCATGAAAATGAAGTTAAAAGTATATCTTGGAATGCATCTGGGACTCTGCTTGCAACCTGCAGTCGAGACAAAACTGTTTGGATTTGGGAAGTGTTACCTGGAAATGAGTTTGAGTGTGTTTCAGTATTACAGGGGCACAGTCAAGATGTAAAAATGGTCCGATGGCACCCAACAAAGGACATTTTATTTTCCTGTAGCTATGATAACTCAATTAAGGTATCAGATATGTTGAAAAACAATTCCATTACCAATCTGTTTTGTTGAGCCTACTTTGAAAATTGCATGTTTTGTATTGTTGATTGTTAATATATAATGCCTACGAATACTTCAGATTTGGGCAGGTGACAGTGATGATGATGATTGGCACTGTATTCAAACTTTGGACGAACCCAATAAGTAATGTCATCTCCTGTACTCCTTTTCATGATATCACAGTTTGTTAAGTTCAGATTTATATTCCTTGCAATCTTTATCCCCCATGCATTGTCAGTGGCTATTATTTTACCTTTGCAAGATCTCCATGTGTATCTGGCAGTGATTTGCTAACTTGTAAGATTGTTAACATCCCGATACTACCAATTCAGTATTGCTGGTTTTCTTGTCAGTGGTCACTCTTCTACTGTCTGGGCCCTTGCTTTCAATGCTGCTGGCGACAGAATGGTTACCTGCAGGTGATTGTCTTCTACTTTGAACGCTCACAATCACATATTTTTTTTGCTCTTACATTTTTTTCCTTATTCTCAAACTATAGAAATGACATGAAAAATGAAACAGTTCCTGAACACAAGTGCAAGTACTGAAAAGGAAAGCTGAAAGATCTAATGGATTGATTTTGCAGTGATGATCTTACAGTGAAGATATGGGAGACAGATGACATAAGCAATCAGTCCGGGGATAGCTATTCTCCTTGGTAAGAAACATGATGTTCTTTGTCCTTTGTGAAACGTAATGAGTGGAATATTGATGTTTCTGGTGGAGAATCTATTAGCGCATCGAATTTTTATCGATTTATCATTAGTGTACCCTTTACTAAATAGGTTATTCAGACAAAGTAGAAGTTATCATGAGTCTTCTCCCTCTTCCTTCACTGAAAATTTCTTGTTCTAAAGTTAGTTGTTCTGTAAACTCGTTTACTTAGCCCTCTAATCTCACCTTTGGAATGCTGATAACTTGGTATTTTCTTTGAATAGTGTCTACCTAATTCCTTTAATTGGCCTTTATGAGTTCATGTGCGTGTAAGAATGATATTAAAAGAAATAAACTTACTCTTAATTAAATTTATGAATGGTACTTGTATACATAATATCCACACTATGGTACGTAAACTTCACAAATTGAGCTTTTCTCACACTATGGCAAGTAAACATCAAAGAGATTGAACTGATTTTAGAATCAGCTGGCAAAAATCTTGAGAACCTATTTTATTGCACCACAATTGTTTTTGAGTGAATATTAAGATTTAAGGATGTCCATGTTGAAGCGTCATATTCCATCTCTCTAGGATTAGTATAACTGGCCATTTTTAATGTTACTTGTATGATCAATTTATAACTTGTGCAATAGGTTGACTTTGATATAGTTTATCTAAACATTATACATTCAGTCTCGGATCTCTGTTTTCAATATGCACGAACACTGTTATGAAGGTTTATTTTTTGGATTTTTTTTCAGGAGACATTTTTGCACTCTCTCTGGTTATCATGATCGTACAATTTTTTCGGTTGATTGGTCAAGGTAATAAAATTCACTAGTTTAAAATGTCACTAATTTGGAAAGAAATTAAAATTTCTAGTGCTGTTAAGTGGTCATAGTGCAGCTTAGGATGTCTTGAACCAACAAATAATTTTTTTCTCATGATTGAGATATAAAAGAAAAGGGACAGCTTAAGTCATTTATGAATTTTTAAGCTTATTAATTGTATATCATTAAATCTTAGCATCACTCTAAAAAATTGTCATAAAGGCAAAATATTGGCATTTTGTTTGATATTGGAACAACGCTAGTCCCCTTTTTGAACATAGATGAAAGAGTTATTTTATCTCGTCTCTTTGGTGTTCATTGAAATTCACTCCTCCTTTTGTACAGAAGGTTTATCTATTTCTTTAGACAAAATGAATATTTGTGATGTGAGTATTCCGTTTGGAGCAAAAAGACAAGAAAAGAAAAAGAAAAACTCAGTAGATGTGACTACACTTAGCAGCAGCGAGCTAGTGAATCTGTGTAACCATGGAATTTATTATCACCGGAGGACCACTGTTTTTACGCTGTTCCAATTATGTCATGTTTGTCCAGCATTTTGTTAATATTTAAGGCAAGACGTTATTTTTTACGATGTCTATAAATTATGTTGGTCCAGGAATGATGTTGTGGTCCTAGCTTTCTCTCCCCCACTCAGTCCCCCCTTTTCCCGGGATGGATGACTTTGATGTGTTTTAATGTGAATATGACAGGGATGGTATAATTGCAAGTGGAGCAGCTGATGATGCCATACGGTTTTTTGTTGAGAACAAGGAAATTACGGTATTCAATATCTTATTCTAATAGTTTCTTATTACCAGTGAAAAATGCCTCCTCAACACCCTTATTTGTCATATTCCATTTTATGTCTTCGAGTAGTGTTAGTAAGATATGTTTCAGCTTATTTATATGATCAATATGAAGGGAAATGTTTGATTGGTTGTTTTAAGATTTTGTTCTTCATTTTGGTAGAACGCCTTGAATTTGGTTGGATATTCATTTTGTTGCTCAGGTTTGGATTATGCAATGAATATTTTGGGGGCAAGCAAAGAACTAACGTATATTTAATTTCGTTACAGGCTGATACACCTTCATTTAAGCTGCTGCTTAAGAAGGAGAAGGCCCATGACATGGATATAAATTCAGTGCGATGGAGCCATGGGGTAAGATTTCTTTCCACAAACTTGTAAATCACGCACGATGATAATGACACATGGGCAATTTTGTGCTGCTCTGATAATGTTTTTGAGGACAGTCTGTGGTTGAATGGAGACTGAAACATTATCATAGATTTGTTGTTGAAATACTAAGTTTGAGCCATTTTATGCTGGAATTCAGGCCGTCTGTAGTTTAGTTGATCGATGAGTTCATCACGCTAATGTCATCCTTGTGCAATTTCCTCAGGAGAAAAGGGTACTGGCTTCTGCAAGTGATGATGGGACAATTAAGATATGGGAGCTGGTTTCTCTTTCTTGATCTCAACTTCAATTTATGAAATCAACAATAATTATGTATTTTGTTCGGTCTTCTCATACAATAGGTCTGTTTATTTGCTGTATAGCATCCCGACGTGATGCAATTTTCCCCCCACCCAAAATCCTGCCATTGAATATGATCAATTGAGGAAACAACTCATCCTCCATCCATCTCTTCTGATTGAAAAACTTATTTTTCCAGCGCATGCGCGGAGATGAAAGGTTTTCCGGGTAAAGTCTTGGAGATTAGTGTTCTACTGCACTTAGTGTTGTAATTTCAGGACGAAATGGCCGATTCATTGAACAAAAGCATGGACAAATGATGGCATTGATTCGGCCGGTTTCAGGCCGAAACATTAAAGATATGAGAAGAAAACGTTGAATGTCTTGCATTATCCACCTGGGTTTTCTCGAGGATGATCTAATTCTAGAGAGAAAAAAACACAGTTGTCTCTAGCACCTGTTTTCTATCCTTAATCTCCCAGAATTAGCTTTTCTTCCTTCTTCTACCAGAGCCGCTCTGGCCGACCCGATTTCGCTGGGGAACAGAGAGGCGTCGAATGCCGTGGAATCGATCCAATCCTTCAGAAGCTCCTCCTGCCCCCACATGTCCGGTATCCAAACACGACCCGACATCTCCACCCGAAGCCTTTTCAGCCTCTCGCGTCCGCTGTCCTCCACGGCGTAGGTTGATGAAAGGTCCTCCCATTCAACCTCATCGCTTCCATATCCATGCATCTCCCTAGGCTGGATTTGAGCTTCGGATCGAGCATTCTTCGCCTCTAATGGCGGAGAGGGAACAACGCTTCCAGATCGTTCCAAACTCTGAAGAGCAATCCGGGTCGATCTCCTCTCCTGAAATGAAGCCGCAAATGATGGCTTCCGCTCCATGCGGGCCTTCGTCTCCTTCTCTTCTGAAAACTTGGGTCGGAGAGAGAGATTAAGCATCCCAAAAAATCTGTGAAAGAGAGAGAGAGAGAGAGGGCAAAATATTGGGGAGGGAAAAAACAAGAACCCTCGGAAATCGCCAAAACAGGTGAGACGAGCTTCTGCCCTTACGGTAGACGAAGACAAGACGTGGCGGGGGTCGAAATTGGATTCTAAATACACGAGTGACCAGGAAAATAGAGAGAGAATGACAGAAAAGAGAAGGAAGATGAGTGCTTGGATTGATCAGAGTTCTGAGAGAGCAACAACTGTGAGGTGGTTGATGAATTTATAGAGAAAGGTAGGATTTTTAAGTTGGATTATTTTATTAGGGTTTTGTTAGAGACCAATCAGAGGGTAGATTCTGATATGAGGAGGAGAATCAATTGAATTTAATATGAAAACTCTTCTGCATTGAATGTGATTGCCTTTGATTTCCGTGCTTCCCTTTGGATATTTTCTCTTTTCCACTTGTAAATTGTAATTGATTTGAACAACGTCATTTTTCATGAGTTTGGGTCATCATCCGCCCGGATATCTGCCGTATTAAAAACTACCTTTTGAGGAGATCGGTTTGATATCCAACTATTGTTCGGACTATCGATTTGTTAGAATGCCTCAACTTCTTACATCACTGCACTTCTACTTAACACTTATCGTAACGATAAACTATTCGTGATATTCTCTTTGATTTTCAAAATTTATGTATCTCCATCCCCTCCTCAGCGACAGAGAACCCATTGCTGTCTAGGTGCTACAGGAGGCTCATCATTGGTTCTTTTGAACAACGAGAGACATCCACTACGAGGCATCGCGCACTCAGTCCCCGTACCCCCCAACATGATTCCATCTTACATTTCTTATACTACATAGCTGCAAGCTTTAGGATAATGTTACCATGACTACAAGTACTAATAACATAAAGATTATCAACGTCGAGTGATGCCAACATTGTTACAATTATTTCAAGAGTTATTAATTTTTAATTAAAAAAATTGAAAAATAGGTCACAATCCAGAAAAGCTTACTGAAAAAGAAAATGATAGAGAAATAATTGGAAGAAATGGGGTGTCACGTGGGTAAGTTATGTTGTGAGCCTCAAACCCAATGTCTTCGTCAATGTCAAATCAAACCGGTCGGACCGGTCTAAAATATCTACCCTCCTCGTTGATTCCATTTCAGTTTCTGAAGCTCCTTCTGCTACAAGAATGCCCAAATTCAACCCTTCATTTTTATGTCTGTACAAGGCAATTTGTATTCATTCAAAGTGGCGGCTAAACTCTCATTACAAACCTGAGCACTTCATTGTATTTTTAGAACATTCAAACCCATATACACAATAATCGCGGATATTTGCGAAATAAGATCTATTGGTTAAATTTGCAAGGTTTATTGGGAATTGGGATCTTCTATTGAAGCCATTAAGCTCTTGGATAGCGAGACCGACCTTTTTTTTTTAAAAACTCCGGGATTTCGACTGAGCCCACATCGGTGAATGCGGTGGGTCTTCTGTTCATTCCTAGCAAGCCATCTCCTTGTGCTAGTTGACTTGCCTGCAGTAAAACATGAACTAACAAATTCAGAGAGATGGAAAGTCAAGAAATTGATATTTTGTGCCGATTGGGTGTGAGTTGCCTGCATTTTTGAATAAGTTCTATTAAAAATCACGTACTTTTCAACTCAGAGAGAGAGAGAGAGAGAGAGATGCAATACTTGTAGAGGCCTCCCTTCACCCTCTTCTTGGCGTTTAAATCCAGTAGCTATTAGAGTTATGCTCACCTGAACAAGCAAAAACAGTTTACCCTCAACAAATACTTTCTTAAACTGTTTTGAAAAGCTAACTTACTTGACCACCGAGTGATGGGTCTATGACTGCTCCAAATATTAAGTTGGCAGTTGGATCCACAAGATCATATATAATCTCTGCAGCAGCATTTACCTGTGAGAATAGTGACAAGTTATTTTCTTTTCTGTAAGTAACAGAAGGTGTACTAAATAAAATAAAATAAATTCACACCAAGATAGTGAGAAGCTAATGGCAAAGAAACTGAACCCGGTTGACGTATAATGTGAACGTTACATACCAAAAGAAATCTTTACAAAAGATCCACTAGCTTCTCAAACTTTACCTCAACATTGTCAAACATCTACCTTTAGCATCTAGATACACCAAACACAAAAGAGGAACAATATCTCGGGTTTCCTTAATCCTGGGATCCCTATAACCATCCCCAAAATCATGGTAAAACTTTTCGAACTCAATCTGATACACACCAACAAATGGCAAACCAATTTTACACCCACAATATAGGAATTGAGAAATGTTCGATGAAGTAATTTTATACCCACAACGCACATTTGTTAGCTACCGTAAAACTAGTAGATTAGGTCTGCACTCTTAAGCAGTTCGAATAAAAAAAACACTGAGACAAGAGGAGCTCCAGTTCTACAGATTCCCTTGTATTGAATAGTAGAGCCTCTTATTTTTCTACAAGAATAAAATAGTATTAGTAAAAAATATTCCACAATCTTGTCTTTCTTTACAAAGGCACCAATGCTATTGTCATAGAGAAAACCTTCTTCCAAAATCCAAAGACATCCAAAAAGACAGCAAAGCCCCGTGTGGCACAAACTCTCCTTGATCAAATTTCCACATCTGCCACATTCAACCATCAAACTCTTCAATCCCTTCAGTATATCTAAGAAATCACAAGTCATCCATGAAACCCGCGCCCAAATAGCTAGTGCAATTGGGCACTTTAATAAAGGATGGTTAGTATCATCTTTCTTCTTCATACACGGCACAACTGCTGGAGATAGAAACCCCATTGGTTTAAGATAATCCAACGACAATGACACTATTGTACAAGCTGGCTAAACCAAAAAAGTTGCACTACGAAAAAATTTAGCTTTCTATAACTCTTTTCAGGAGATATGATATGAGACCTAGCTTCTTTGCTTATGACTGACTAAGAAAACAGAGTCTTTAGACTGCTTCCAAACTATTTTTAAACGGTTGTCACTGATTGAAGAAACGTTTTGAATAGGATGATACAATATCTCTCAATCACCCAATCATTCAAGGCCACAAAAAAGGAGATTTCCCACCCAATACTTCCCAGATCTAGATCTCTGAAAATTTAGCATCTCGGTCCCTCGCCAGTGTGTTAAATTTGGAAAGTCCTTTAATGTCTTTGGGCCACTCTATCTATCATGCCAAGAGAATAATTTATGACCTTACACATATTCCATGATAACACACCTTCTTAGGCATCTTTTCCTCTCACCACTTAAATATTTTAGGAGAAACAATCATACAAAATTAATCGAAGAGATGTTCAGCCAATGTCACTTTTCTGTAAGTCTAAAATGCCCAGGACAAAGGCCACTTTATCTGAAGCTAGAGAGAAGAGATGAGGGAACTCCTCTTTCAAAATAAAATAATTGCACTACCTGTGAAGCCAAAAAAAAAGAAGCTCCATCCATATCTATTCTCATCAAATTATCGGCAGTCGACATCATAAGAAATTTCATTCAAACGAAAATCTTTATAACCATTACTGAAAGAGAGATTTTTTGGATGCTTAAGCAATGGAATTACTAAATACATTACTACTTGCCTTCCTTTTCTATTTTTCAAAGTCTTTGAGGATATTAAAAAAAAATCAACTCTAGTAGAGAGAGAGAGAGAGAGAGAGAGAGAGAGAGAGAGAGAGAGAGAGA
>CM039519.1:31021928-31041590 GCA_022433055.1 Begonia peltatifolia
AGAGAGAGAGAGAGAGAGAGAGAGAGAGAGAGAGAGAGAGAGAGAGAGAGAGAGAGAGACCTCAAACAAGGTAAGATCAGTTCCACCGGTTATATTCCATACAATTCCAGTGGCCCTCTCTATACCAATATCGAGTAAAGGTGATTGAATGGCATTCAGTGCAGCATCTCTAGCCCTGGTCTTCCCTGTGCAATTGCAATACAAAAATTAAAATAGTTTAGTCCATATTGGAATATATGCTAAGATTAGAAGGATGGATGAAGTTTAAACAAATTGGATAAGCCGAATAACCAAAAGAACCAACAATTGAGTGATGACATGCTGAGCATCATGACAGTTTATTCCATAACAGAAGCAGGTATCTCTTTTCTCAGCATCCAGTTTTTTTCTTTTTCTTTAGAAACGTTGTCAGACAATTCATATTTAAAAGTATGCAACATCGGAAGCATATTACTTCAAATCGGAAACTTATAATTCACACTGTTGCTTTTAATTTTAATAGAGAATATTTGCATGCGTAAGAGTTGTCTAAATAAGAACCACAGGCTTCTGACATGATACCAGATACCAAATATAATTTTACATCAGTTTACAGTTACCAGTTGCAGTTCCAATTCCCATCAATGAAGACCCAGCATTCGCCATTATAGCTCGAACATCAGCAAAATCTACATTTACCAGCCCTGGTATCTGAATTTTGTGAGACAGAGAACCAGTTATAAATCATGATGCAAATATATAATCCAAAATCTTTAATTTGAAACACTCCAAAGAAACATCAAATAGTTGATCTTGTTACAATTTCATAGGAGATGTAATCATGCCCCATAAAGAAAAAATAACCACAGCTGGTAAAAGAAGTCATAGGTAATCTCCTTAACAAGAGAAGGAAGACAGAAAACAGATAGATATTTACATTCTTGGTCTATACCGTAATTATGTCTGAGATTCCGCGAACTCCTTGTTGAAGAATATCATCAGCCAGGTTAAACGCTTCTGTAACAGGAGTAGACTGTGAAACAGCAGTCAACAACTTGTCATTTGGAATGACAATCAGTGTGTCGACACTGTCTCTTAATGCTGCAATTCCTTCCTGCGCCTGAACTGTCCTCCTCCTTCCTTCAAAGGAAAAAGGAGTGGTGACAATACCAACTGTCAAAATACCCATTGACTTAGCAACTCCTGCAATGACAGGAGCACCGCCAGTGCCAGTTCCTCCACCCATTCCAGCCTACCAACATTGATTTTGAATGCCACAAACGAGAAAATCATGAAAAAACAGCACTTATCCTAGCTTATTTGAAATGTTCCATATGATCCAAAGTTACAAGATTACTATCACTTTCCTAAGATGGAGCTGATGAATCAATATACTTATCTAGTAGCAAATATAACAAGTAGTTTCTACGGGAGCATTGCAACGATCAAAGTGGACTTACAGTGACAAAAACCATGTCTGATCCATATAGTGCCTCTTCTATAGATTCTTTACTTTCCTTGGCAGCATTCATACCAATCTCGGGGTTCCCTCCAGCACCAAGACCTCTCGTAAGCTCCTGCCCAATTTGGAGACGGTTCTCCGGATAGACAGGTGACATCCTCATTGCTTGAACATCTGTGTTGACAATCCAGAACTCCACGCCCTTCATTGAACTTTCTATCATGCGATTAACAGCATTTGATCCACCTCCACCCACACCAATGACTTTAATCCTTGCTTCGTTGTGATTACTTTGATTGACTGCATCTCTCACACTCTCACTGACGCTTCCACTGACACTATCCTTTCTTGGGTTGTTCATAATAGTGCTCCCCTCCCCTCTCAGCATTGAAACTTCTGGGTGAAGATCCAAAAATGGATCTCTATTCTGATAATGGCTGAGACTGTGAGAGTTTGACGAAGACTTCAATGAAGATACAGTTGACCTCCTCTGGCTGACACTCATAAACCCATTCCAGTTTTCCGTCAGCGCTCTACCTCCAAGAGCAGTTAATACCCCAACTGGATTTCGAATGTCAGCACAAAGTGAAAACTGCATTGCGTAATTTGACATCACAATAATGGATCAAACGTCTGATATTAGTAACCGATATCTTAAAGTTCCAATTCCAGCACAGATTTCTCTTGCAAACCTGTTCCCCAAGACCATGAAAATATAAAATGTGATCAGAAAGGCGGGGATGCGGCATAGATAGCAGTAAACTTTCAGCCTCACTCAAGTAAAAAGAACTGACAAAATTCTTGAATCATAAAAATATGGTTGAATGAACATAAAATTCAGAAGATCCCGAAATGATGTCTACTCCAAACCGCTCCACAAACTTGAAAAGAACAGAAAACACAATTATATAAGTTAAGCTCCAACAGAGTATTATTCCCAATGCCCAGCCAAATCCATTGTAATCAGAACAACAAACCAGAGAATGACAAATGCAGGAAACAAAATGAAAATAGTAAAAAACGCATCTGCGCTCTCCGTAATAGACCTGAAAAAGCTCAAGAGCTCGACGAAACAGAAAAGGCAATCAAATCTCCGGGAAGCATTGGAGTTGCCGCACACCAAGAACTAAAAATGAGGCTCACTTCACAAGGCGAGTGCAGGCGTAGATCAGAGTAACACTAACTCAGAATGACCTGGGTTATTGGTTAACAAAATCTTCAGCCAGTGACGAAAAATGTTGGGAGGGGTAAGTGAGAAGAAGAAGGCGTGGGCTCCAAACAGAAATGAGGTTCAACGCAAACCCTTTGGCCCTTATCAGCCAATCAACTCGTTCCTTTTACAAGTTTTTTTTTTTTTGAGATTTTGGGTGGCCCATGAATGATACAGCAAAGCCTCCTAGAAATCATAGAACATGGCAAGAGCAGCGGGCCTGGCGAGAGGACAAAACAAACTCGGGTGGCAGGAATCTTTGACTCGGCCCTGACCCGTCCATCTAAACCCAGATTACATTAAAATTAAAAGAAGTGAAATTAAAATATAAAATATAAAAATAAATTTAATATTACTTCGAAAAAAAATATTTATCAGCAAACAACTTGAAAATGGGTAAGTTGATCTTAAGAAACTAGAGGAGTCCGTCTCATTATATGATCCCAATGAGCATCAAAAGAGAATTGAGCTTGAACTGAAGAAATTCAGAAACATAATTGGAAAACTCGTATAGTTATCAATATATTTGTCATGTAATCAATTTAGCCAAAGGTAGAGTCATAAGCTGGAAGAGTATCAAACATTGAACGGTGTCTAAGACATCCTAGACCCGTCGACCACCTTTCAAATTTCAAAAAATTAAGTGTCCCTCGCAGATTATGAAGTTAATGATCTACTTTACACTTGCAGATAACATATTATTTAAAATTATTTGTATTTTTATTATTAAAATTTGATTAATTATAAGTTTATATTTTAATTTTAATATATAATTATCTAATATTTTACACTTGTTAATTAATCTATTTATAATTTATAATATATTTTAATTATTAAATTAATTAAGTATGGGATATAAAAAACATAATAATATAGTTGGGCCGGCCCGTCATAGTAAATGACGAAAGTACCCCAACGGGAATAAAAGGAATTTGGCGTGGAATTGGAAATGACAAAATTAATATGGCTTCCCAATTTCTCGCGGGAGCAGCTGAGAAGATTGGACCGGCGGTGAGGCGCCAAGCGCTGAGCTTGACGGAGGCCGCCGCCGCTAGAATACGACACCTGCTGGAGCAGAGGCAGCGGCAATTTCTTAAGCTCGGTGTCAAGGCCCGGGGTTGTAATGGCTTATCCTACACCCTTAATTATGCAGGTTGATTATTAGACTCTCTCTTCCTTGAATAAGTACTGTTTTCTTTTTTTTTTTTTCAATTTTATTCTCGCGCTGCTTTTTATCATCTGAAAGCTTGGACGGGGAATCGGACTGTTTTAGGGAAAAATAGAATATAATTCGCTTGGTTTTTTATGACGATTAAGCAACATATGTGAATGAATGGTGTGACTGCGAAACGATTACGCAATGCGTTATGGTACATCTCTCTCTCTTCCTGATATTGATCTTTGGATTTGATTAGAATGATTTCGGTGATGATTGTTTCTGGGTGTCTGAATTGTTCTCGGTTCCTAGTAGTTAGATCCCATCGGACTGAGGTGACACATGAATAGCTTAAAGAATATCCAACTTGATGTAATAGTTTGAGGAATGACCATAACTAAATCTGCAATTACGAGTCAAATTCCCTAGTTGATTTTCGTTTCTTGTTAAGTTTCTTGGATGAAAGTGAACTTATTCATGAAGGCTAACATTGTTTCTCTTCCATGGACTGAATCCAAATTGATTGAAAAAGGGGTCTCGGCTGTCTCCATTTTCAATCAATATAGTTTGTGCTGACTAGAGTTCGAGAGAGTAGAAGTAAACAATTGAAAATACCGAAGAAGATAAAATTTCAAATATTTATTATCCAAAATTTCTGTGAATATCTGTAGCTATAATCTAAGTTGATGTTACAGAGATAAAATAATTTTAAATCTAATTCAATATAGATGTACCAGATTGTTGATGTGTTACTTAATTTTTTTTATTCTATTTTGTTGATAATACTATCTGCTCGTGTAATATGTAAATACTTAGAAATCTCTACCTAGGGAATATGAGAAAATGTACTCATCCACTCTCGTTTTAAAGAAAATTGTTATCTATCAATAAGATGAAGCTAGAAGGTGCACCAAAGATAGAGTACACTAAAATTATGTCAGTATTTTTTTTTCCCCAATCTTCTATTTATATAAGTTTCTGGGCTCTTGCACGCATGAAAAGTTGATTTCTTTGGGATGCTATAAAACGTTCCTAGGTAATATGCTATTTTCTTTGTGTTGTGTTACCCCGCCTGCTACTTTCTGCATATTGGACTGTTGATAGTATGTAAATGTGACTTGGAGGCGAATATTTAATTTTATTGTCATCAATTCCCCTTTGATAGATGAAAAAGGGAAGTTTGACGAGTTGATTGAGGACAAGGGTGTCAAGATTTTGATCGATCCTAAGGCCTTAATGCATGTCATTGGAACCAAGATGGATTTTGTAGATGACAAACTAAGGTATCCTAGTATCTTTTTGCAGAAGATGTGTAGTATTATTATATTGAATTTGCTAAAAAATGGGTGCTCGTTTGTTTCATATTTTGTATTTCTTCTACCTTCCCATAATGGGCAGTCTTCATTTTTTATTTTCAATGTCAGTAAAACAAATAGTTACATTTTAGTAAGTTGTCAAACCAGAATAATAACACATTATTTGCATATACAAAGAGTGCATATACGTGTTATTTGGTATCTATTATTTGGGGTTATCTTGTCCAATATTTGATTACAATCAAATGAGTTGTAACTTGTGAGGAATGAGAGGAAAATATCCCTTCCTGTTTTATTTTTACAGGGAGGATGAGCTATCCCACTGTCGATGCAATTCAAAGTTATTATTAAATTTCATTATCTGGCGTCGAGTCCTTACAATTTATGGTATAGATCTCATTATTGCTGGGCCTGGCTACCTCATTATCTGAGATTTTCTTTGTCGGGCCATCAAACTATTGGTGATCTTGTTAATACCCCCATTTCTTTGGATTGACCTTAAATGATTCAAACTTTGTTGACACTGAGTTACTCTCTTGATGCAAGACCATCATCACATCCATGCTATGACTCTTACAGTCAGTAAAAGTGAAGATTCCATCACTTATTTCAGGCTACAATGGCTTAGATTGTTTCTCCTGTACAATGTACATGCATCATCATCTTTTTGTTGTATCATGACCATTAGACCCTCATTCTGCTACTGTTCTGAAGTGTGGTCTCACGTGCAATTCAGCTTAGTGGACATTAATGAACAAGCTTATGCCGAACTGAATATTAATATCATGGCCACATGGTTGATTTCTTTCAGTGATTCTTGAAAACAACTGTTTCTAATGCTATAAAACTCTGAATGCAGATCAGAGTTCATATTTATCAACCCAAATTCGAAAGGACAGTGCGGTTGTGGCGAATCCTTCATGACCACACCCAGCGGCAGTGCTGCTCAGAAATAACGGATCTAGTCATGTCCAATCCAAACTATTGAGGGAATGAGATACAAACTGAATTAATCCTGGCCTGGGTTTTTAGTCCCCATTCCTCTGTAAAGAAGCTTTAGTTTGTTCTTCCATGACAAGATGTTGTATACTTGATTGTTCAATTGATAGAAGAATTTAATCAAATTTAGACTCGCACTTGAAGGAAAAGGAGTAAAATTATTCATCAATCATTGTGCAAACAAAGTGTAATTGGGTGTTGAAGAATGAGTTGTCGACTCATAAACATTGGCTGTCGTTTGTTTTCCCCTTTTGTTACTGATCTTTGGGCATGGAGCCAGGGTGGAGAAAGGTTTGTCAACCCTTTTAGGGTTCATCTCAATTTTCAATTTTAAGAATTCCCAACGAATAAAGTCTCAAATGCTATCCCACTCACCTACCTTTTCTATTGGACGAAGCCTTAGTACATTAGTATCGAATGATCTCCCATTCTATAAAAAATTTATCTACTCAATTTCAAGTTTTAATAAACTTTAATTTTTTTTTTTAATTAAAAAATAATGTTACGTTTATAATCTTAAATTCTGACGAGACGGTTTTATCCGGTTTGTGTATATAATTAGTGGGTACGATGGGAATTAAAGTAATAAAATAGATATTATACAAATTTCATATTATTTAATAGTTATTGTGTAGCCAAATTGGACGTGAAATTCCATTTCTAGCCCTTTGAATGCTCCTGACCTGAATCCTTCAAATCCTTTCGCTCAATTCTGCTCTGTCTGTTTTATCTTTCTTCTCTCCGATGATTCATCGCTTCCTTTCACCTTACTTGGACACGTTCCGACTATGGCTTTCTGAGAAGGCTTGACCCAATCGCCGTCGTTTTTTTTTAATAATTTCTCGGTAAGCAAGCGCTGATTTTTTTTATTTCTTTTTGCTTTTTCTTGATTCGTACATCGATACGCATCTTTTCTCAGTTTGGCAAATCAGATTGATGTAAAGCTGGTTAAACTTTGATCAAACGCCACACCCACTTCTAACCTTGCACCAAAGATCGATTTGTGTTTGCTCAGTCTATCCCTCTTATCTCTAGTGACCGTACTCTTTGTTTTTGTGGCAATTCCCGGAATATATTTGGGTAATCTTCTTTGCTTATTTGTATGTGTAGTTTTTATGATTCGATCGTGTTAAATCTCAATGTGGTGATGTGGGTTTCTTCAGAATTTGGTTGTCTTTGTTATTTTGATTCATTTTACTAGTGAAGCATATATGAATCGAATTCTGAGCTGAAAATTTTCGTTTCACTACATTCCAGGAAATTTCAGCATGCTAGTCTGGCTGTAGTGCAAGCTGGCTTCCGGCAGATCTTTATTATTGATCGAGTTTTGTCCATATAGTTTTATTTAAGTTGTGATTTTCATTTTTTGAGTATGGAGAATCTGCCCGTTGAAGTCATTGGGAACATTCTCTCGAGGCTCAAGGCTGCCAGAGATGTGGTTATTGCATCTGCAACGTGCAAGAAATGGAGAGAGGCTTGGCGAACTCATCTCCACACTATATCCTTCAACTCAAATGAATGGATTGATTATCGTGATTTTTCAACCACCAGATTGGAGATTATTATCACTCAAACAATATTTCAAACTACGGGATTGCAGAATTTATCAATAGTTATGGATGATGTTGATGAATTTTCAGCTGCCCCAGTTATTGCTTGGCTCATGTACACTCGGGACACCCTGCGCCAACTGTACTATAATGTGAGGACATCCCCAATCATTAATATTATCGAAAAATGTGGTCGGCAAAAATTGGAGGTGTTGGCCTTGGCCCATAATTCTATCATTGGAGTTGAACCAACTTATCAGAAGTTTCCTTGCTTAAAATGTCTTTACCTGAGTTCTGTCAGTATTTCTGCATGGGATTTGAGTCTTCTTCTCTTTGCTTGTCCAAAACTCGAAAAGTTGGCTTTGGTTAGTCCTGATATTGTGATGTCTGATGCACATTCTACCATGGAACTTAGCAGTTCCTCATTGAAGGATATCTTTGTCGAATCTGTGAGTTTGGAAAAGTTTATATTAGATGCTGATATCCTTGAGAATTTGCATTTGAAAGATTGTATTCTTGAGCTTTTTGAACTGATTGGCAAAGGAACGTTGACAGTTTTGAAGCTTGATGATGTTAGTATTCTTCATCTCGATGTTGGCGAGAATTTAGAAAATCTCGAGATTGTGGATGTCTCTAACTATGCAGTCATGTGGCCTAAATTCTACCAAATGATCTCAAAGGCTCCCAAGTTAAGGAAGCTTAGGTTGTGGAGCGTAGCATTTGAGGATGAAGATGAGGTTGTCGATTTGGAATCGATGTCTGTATGCTTCCCTCACTTGAACCACCTGTCCTTGTGTTATGAACTAAGAGACGGAGTCATTAATCTTGGTTTGCAGGGTGGTGCTCATTTTGAAAATCTAAATGTGTTAAAACTCGGATGGACTGTAGTTAGCGATTTATTCTCAGATTGGGTGGCAAAACTCGTAGAACGATGCCCCAATTTGAAGAAATTGATTATTTATGGAGTTCTTTCGGAGACAAACACGCACGAAGAGTGTATCATCTTAGCCAACTTCACCTCATCCTTTGTTCAGCTCATGAGGAAATATGTGCATGTAGAGGTTCAGTTTGAGTTTGAATAGAAGTTTTCTGACTCCAGTAATGGCCATATTTTAGGCTTAAATGGCGGTAATGCTCCATTCTTTTAAATTCAGAAGATATTTTACATTGATCAGTAACGTTGACCAATTGTAAATTCATGGACGGTGTAAAAATATGAGTTTAATTCATGTTTTTCTCATCATCTTTCCTCTCGCCGCATGCCTTCTCCGGCCCGCTCTTCATTTTTATTATATGGAATTTCGACGTTATAATTTACGGCCTGTTTGTTTTTCGGCACCTTTTCATTTTTCAAGAGTGGTGATGTGCAATTTTTGCCTTGTTAGAGTTGGCTTTGGTGATTTTTCATTCTTATGCGGTGTTGCTTTACATGGCAGACTGTTTGAATGGTGTTTAGTAGAGAGAAACAAAGAGAGGTCCTTAAGGTTGCGGTATTTACCTGTTATTATAGAAACATTGTTAATGATTGAAGCATGAAAAGTAGGTGCAAATTTAGATGAATTTGGTAATGTGTATTTTTTGTGTAGAGAAGACTGTCAAAGGCTCTGTTCTGGCTCAATCAAATGGTAAGATCTGACGAAAGAGCAACAACCATCATCAGGTTCAAGAATTAGCCTCTTCAAACAACTCAGGATATGTTATTGTTTAGTAGCTTCTGGACTCGAAGACTGAATTCCGCTTTCGAATAAACACTAGGTTGTATATCCATTTGATTTGGCAACAATTTATCTTTTACTTTTATTCTCGCTAGTCAAGAGTGGTTCATCCAGTCTCGGACAATGGAATCGGTCCGAGTATATGGACTTTTGATCTTTTTATACACAGGTGGGTGCAGGGATGTTAACCAATGGAGGACTGCAATTTGAGGCCTTGTCCGCCATTGGAGGCATCAAACAGAGCAGTGGCAGCATCCATAATCACAAGAAAAACGAAACCAATCAAAGCATCTGATTGAAACTCATCCAATAACTGATCAAGAAACCAGTACAGATGCTACAAAATTCATCATAATTATTAACTGTCTAATCAAAAAAGAAAAATAAAAAACCGTGAAAGTAGAGCAACCTAGTTCTCGTCGAGCAACATAGCCTTAACGAAAGAATCCGCCATTCCATCTGCGTAAGGAAACAAGTGGCCGGCCCCGGCTAACTCGTGATATTGAATCCATGGAAGCTCTTGAGCAACATAGCGTTGCAATGTAACAGGGACCATGCGGTCATCATCTCCTTGCCATAAGTGGAAACATGTTGAGTTCTTGGAGAACTGGTTTTTGAGATCCAAAGGACTAAACTCCCACTTCCCGAATACGATATTCATGTCTCGATGGATGGACTCGAATTCGCCTTGTTGTCGAACCTTAGCCTTATCACGCAAAGCAACTTCATTAGAAATCTTCCAAATGAAACCCATTTTGAAAACTAATCTATTTTCAATATTTTTTTTTCAAACAATAAGACATCGGAGTTCAAGAATTTGTAACACATCTCCATTAAGTTAAGACGTACCAAAAACTTCATCATTGCAAAGCAAGGAATTCAAAGTAGCACGATCTAATTAAAAAATTTCACCCAATTGAGCACGGAATCAGAGAAAGCCATGTAATTACCATATAGAAAGATTGTATTTGCACTCAATCTCACACTTGGACGTGAGATTTACGTGTAAGTTATTCATTGATTTTAATAATCTATTGTTTTAAATATTTGTGTTATCCCATAATAATTATATCCACGTGAGATAATAACACAAAGTTGTCACAACATGATATAAGATTATAGAGTAAAATTAAATCTCAAGCCTAAAACTACTCTTACCACATATTCACTTCTGCCTGTGAACTTTGACACTAATTCTTTGTCTTGCTGAGAAAAAACACGAGGATTACGAGAAGCAACGCTCGAAGCAGGAAACCATGTTTGCGTATTCCACCAATACGTAAGCCAAGGCAAGTAATGAGCCACTCGAAGAGTCCATTGATCTTGTCGAAGTTGTTGGCTATAGGCCTCGCTGCTTAATTTTTCAGGAAAACCAGACCACCAGTAGTTTACGACTGGGGCTAATAGAGTTGCTCCGGCTAGCCTGTCATAGAAAAACAATGATTTGTCGATTTTGAATATGGAGAGGAAGGTTGATTACAGAGTTTGTCTTTAAATACCTGTGAGGAATGTAATTAAGACAGCTCCAAACTACTTGCCCACCCATCGAAATTCCAATGACGTAGAATTTTGAACCTAATTTTAATCGATCGGCAAGTTCTTCTATATCTAAAGCGATGCTTTTTGCAGTTCGGTTCGGATCAGGGTCGCTCTCTCCATATCCCGGTCGGTCGAACGATACGACATAGACCCCCCAACCTTCGACAATTTCCTACAATCGACGAAAAGATAATCATAATTTTTCAAGTAACAAACAAACACACAAGATAGAGTGAAGGAGCTATCGATGACCACCGGAGAAAGGTTTTTGCTGAGTACAGAATCGTGCCTGCAAGCATCAAAGCCGTGAATTTCGATAATTTTGAACTTGGCTGTATCTTTTGGGACACCATACTCATTGTAGGCCAAATGCCTTCCATCTCGTAGCGTTATTCTTGATGCTGTGATGGGAGGACCATCGGGAGAGCCGCATATCTTTGGCAGAGGAGGTTGAATCGACCGATACCCCCATGCCAAAAATCCCACAAAGAAAGCCACTAACAGTTTCTTAAGTATCCCTGAAAATTTGAAGCTTTTATTAGAACAGAGAGTACAAAACTTAAGTTATGAAAAAATTTAGCTAATATATGGTTTGATCAATCCATCCATTAAGAGGTCAACAAGCTCAATGTGAATCTGGGCTAGACGAATAACTTATTGAGCGTTGAAATTGAACTGTATTCGTAGTGGATCATCCCCGTCTAGCTCTATCTGCTGCGCAGATAGATGATGATGATAACGAAAGGGTAGAATTTCAGAAACAAAAACTACATTTTTTTAATTCTTCGTGAGACTTGATCTGTGTCGATTACCAGATAAAGCAATTAGTTCATTCCTCGATTAGGCAAACTCCAAAAAAATCAATTTTATAGCTTGTTTGATTCTCACGATCCTAATAAAAAAACAAAACAAATTAGTCCAGAACGATAAAATTTTCCGTCGGAACAAATAATGGAGGCTTCCGTGATGTAATGGATCGAGAGAGAGAAAATCAAAGGCAGTAAAGACCCACCAGATGGAAGCCGGAAAGAAGTAGCTTTCTTCGCTTTTCGAGTGTGAGCTCTCGCCGAGGATGGCGTTATCCTCCTGTTAACTCCGGCCGCCATTATCACTCAACGCTAGATCTCTCTCTCTCTCTCTCTCTGTCCCCGATTCAGATTTCAGACCCTCTGGCCACTTCCAACCAAAATAAAAAAACCCAAAATATATGGGGAAAGTCTGGATTGTGCGATAAAATCAACTGGGTTTGTTTACCTAATATGGTTCATAGTCCAAATGAATGACGTTTGGTTGTTCACTACGGCTCTCGCAGGTTTTGGTAAGAGTAGCTCCATGGACAGTAATTTCTGATTTTTGTCGCGTATTACACAACAATTTTATATTATATTTTCGGCAAACATAGAATTAAGAGTATAAAATTTATTGTAAAGATCAAACAAATCACCTAACTTTTAAACATTTAACTATGTATTTTTAGTAAATCAACTTCTTTCGTTGAATAGACGTTAAAAAAAAACATGTGATTTGCACGTTGCATGTGTTTTCATTTGAAGAACAGTCTGTTTGCTCGAGGAAGAGAAGGAGAACCTCTCTTCGTCAAACCAGCACTGCTGCGTTTGATAACTTTTCTTCTCCCTCCTCTCCTCTCCTCTCCCCACCTCTGCTTTTCATGGGTATAATAAATCCAGACTTGATAAACTTTTAGGCGGGTGGAGAAAAGGGAACTCAAAGAAGAAGAATTTGGATTGAAAAACAGCTCCTACTACTCATTGTTTTATTTGATCTCCTATCCTAAAATTTATAACTTTAATCTTTTCTGTATTATTTTTCTTAATGCGTTGATTTTTGAACCCTCGATTTGTGCAAGTATTTTACGATTAAGAAGCAACTGCTTCTTGTACAGATTATTCATTAAATATGATAAATGAATCAGCTGAGTAAAAAATAGTCTATTTCACTAAATCTAACAAGTTAAATTAGTAGAGTTTACTAAGTCTAACAAATCGAATCTGAAAAAATTTCAACCCGAGTCTACTCGTAAGTCACGAGCTGAACGAGCCGGGCCAAATCAACGAGTCCGACGTATATAAATATTTTCAACTTATATTAATATAATATAAATTTTTTAACTTGTAATAATAATAAATATTAAAAATTATACGTTAACGATATTTACTTGTCGTTCAAATGAACAAAGCACAGCAATGGCGGAAAGGTGAGCGTGGCTATCTAGACTCACAAGTAATAGATTCTGCTTGGCCATTTGATTGGGCCTTTTTGTTCAAGTTTGGAGAGAGTTCATGTCTGTCTTTAAATAATGAAGCAGAAAATAGTAAACGCACGTCCTTCTTCAACAGAATACTCCAGTACTCGCAGTTTTGCAGAAGAAAACGATTTGGGTCTCTTAGTTGCTGCTGGTTATATATACAAACAAATCATTGTATATAAATCAAATTTTAAAAGTGAGTTTAGTTGGTAAGTGATTTACCAACTAAAATATAGTTTAGTTGATCAGTAATCTAAACTGATTAGATATGCAAATTATATTTTAACGAAAGTTCTACTTTTCGAATCTTTTTCCGAGAAGTTGTTTCGAGATCCATTTGACTTACTAGTGAATTTGAGTTGAATTGGACTATGTAAGAGGTTTTAACTTGTTTATTACAAGGATTTTATAAAATAATATAATAGTCGGACAAATTTGTTAATTGTAAAGACGTTTTTAAATTTCTGACAACTGTTCTATAACATAAGATTAAATCTGAAGAAGACAAATCCTCAAACATTTCCAACAAGATTCTTATAGGTGTGTTCTTTTGTTTAATTAAAGAAAAACAAAAAGGAATAACAATAGTTTTGATGATTTAAACCAAAACCTGTATCCAATAAAAGCTATTCATAACAAGAGTTGCATAAAACAGTTAAGCTGCTCGTCGATGGAAGCAACAAGCCTCGGAGTATGGCAACCGGAGAAGTATCCCCAGAGGCACGGGCTCCATCACCATCTCATGCGGGGAAGAAAACCATTGAATAGAAGGTATTTTAGCTGTAGACTCTTTGGCAGCCATGGGAAGAGCATTGGAAATGTGGGATATGGGCAAGAGGCAATTGGCTAGCAATGCATTCTCCGATTTTCCACTCGCAGCCGTGAAGTAGCTTTCCATGTAATCCGGCAAAGGAATTCTATTTGCTGCATCGAGATCAATCTCAAACAAATCTTCTTCTTCGTCCTCCATTTCTGAGACTCCTCTACTTACAAGCTTTGTGTAAGGAGCTGAATCTCTAATGACAACAGCCATGTCGAGTTTCTCTATCTTCCATATGTTGGATCAAATGCATACATATACTTATACATTTTAGAGAGAGAGAGAGAGAGGGAGAGAGTTGATTGGCTGGGAGGTGAATGCTCTTCAACTAAACTGCAACAAGTCCATGAAGAAGTTGGGGTTGGTTTATCTTCATTCTAGCTGCTTCTCCAAACATGATCTTACATCACTATGACATAGTTACACCGTTCAAAGTTTAATTATTTCAAATCAAAGCTAATTAAAAACCAAATTAATCCTCAACTAAACAACCCATTACACTTTATAAACTAACAATGGATACATTTTGGAGGAAGGGGCACAATCTCACTCCTGTTCATGGACACTGAAACCTTCAATCGGAGACTAGATAGGTCGTTTTGCTTCCTATGAATTTAGCCAAACAGTTCCCCAAACAAAGCATCATCTAGAAAAATGACCTCTAATCAATGCTTCCTAAAAACATTTCCTTTCCCAATTTGTCAGGGAAAGCCAATATGACAGAGTTAGTCCAGTCTAAACGAGGTGAGACTGCATCCAACAGGAAAATGATCTCAAATGACAACGGCAAAGTCCATCATATTCCAATACTTTTCAGTTCATCCATCAGATAAACCATTTTGAGATTCAGAACACTAGCTTATCAATCAAGCATATTGCAGCTAAAAATCTGCTTCTGTTAAATCTTGTACTGGATTTGATACCTATGTCATCAAACAGGGGTAAATACATGTCCAATTACCTTTCCATCCGTAACAACAAAAGAAATATCACAGAGATGTATTTAAAGGAGGGTTAACAGCATGTGTGCTTATGAGTACACAAGCCAATAAGGAGGAACAGAGTGGGGGAGAAAATACTGAAGCTACGGGACTGAAGCAATACAACCCAAAAATATGCTTGAAACTTCACTAATCAACACCAACTACAAGTAAACGACATCTGCAATGTACCCACATGGACGACAGAGAGACAAACGGCGAATAACAAGCAGTACTACTAACATTTAAACTAGCCTTAACATCACAAACAAAGCACTATAAAAAAAAAACAAAATAGATAACTTCCGATTTAGCATATAATTTCATCAAAATGAGCTTCACAATAGCTTCTCTCATTACCTACATCCAGGTACATCACAATCTAAAAGAACAAGTTCTTCGTATAAAAGAGTAAGCTTGCTTGTTCACTAATCTACAGGTAAATAAAGGCTTTCATCTAGCCACAAAAGAATTTTATATCCTATTTTCCAATTCACAAGATCAGTCACCTCATTGATCACCCCATACTACAACATCATAATCAGGAGCTCAGGTACTCAACATTCCAACCAAATTTTCAATACAAGTCACAGAATCAATTACTAAAATATAGCCAACAGCGAAAAGAGAGTGTAAATCAAAAAACTTGCATAAGCTATCAATCCACGATGCTCTTCTCCCCCGTCCGCAAGCGAAACCATAAGACCAGTACAAATCCTAGTCGCCCATAACACAAAAACTCCAGCGACACCAAGCCTTACCACACCGCCCTGAGGAATAAACAATGACATCGCCGAGAAAATAACCACCGGCAACATACAGTACCCGACAACGCTAGTACAGGTGTGTAGATCCAAATTACCATTTCTCCCGGCCAACATGTTGAACACCATGTACAGGAAGATCGATGACACCACAATCCAGCCCAAAATCACGCCAAATTGGATCTTTCCTGCGAGTAACTGGAACAGGCAAAAGAATATGTAGAGAAGAATGGGACCAGAAAGATCTGAGTCCTTATGCACGGAAGGGTTAACTCGGAACGGATTGAGGATTGACTTGGTTTTCTTCCAGATTTGATCAGGATGAATACCGAGTTCGTCGAGGAGAGGCTCCTCGTATTCAAAATTAGCGCCACCATGGATGGAACCTCCGCCGATGGGACCCCCGTAGATGCCACCGGAGGTAGTAGATGCAGCGGCAGAATTGATATCAAAGGACAAAAAGGGAATGCTAGAGGTAGAAGACCGAGGAGACTGAAACGGAGCCGCGGGAACCCGCCTTTGTTGGACACTGGAGCCTCCGGTAGGGGCATTGCCACCGGAGGGGAAGACCACCGGAGGAACAGCGAACTCCTTCTTCATCGATCAGAAAAGTAAATGAAGCGAAGTTTCTCAGTCTGTGAAATCGACAATCTGAATTTCACAAAAAGCTTTGAGGAAAAATGAATCGGGAATTTAGGGTTTGTTGCTCGTTGATGGAGAGCGCTTTGAGGCTAAACCATCGAAACGCTTGAATATGTCAAATTAATGGCAGTTGTTTGTACGGAAAGGGTATTATTGACTTTGTGTGAAATCTCGCTCGTGCAATCTGAGAAGAGATGGCGCGAACGTGTGCAAATTACTTTCTTAGCCTCAAAGAAATGTTGGAAGAATGGCAGGCGGGTCGGGCATTCCCTGTACCCGTCCTTCCGCATTTTCCATTTTCTATTTAATAGATATAATAATTATTTTAGATTAATAAATTTTTACTTAAAATGAAATAATAAGAGAGAATGTCTGAAAATTGTAAGTACGCGTTATTTTAACACTTGAAGCTTAATTTTTTTATATTTAGTATTATATTGCAATCTTGTATTATAACGTATTATCTTAAACTTTTAATTTGGATAACTAACACCGAGACGCTACCAACAGATACATTGTTATTAACGTCAGTTAGATTTTTTTTTGTTAATTTTCTCTCTTTTTTTCACATTTGTTTTTCCCTTTCTTCATTTTTTTCATTGGTTTTTTTATTTTAGTTTTGATTTTTTTTTTCTTTTTATAATTCTCTCTCTCATCTAATAAATTTAGAAGGTCTTGAACATAATTATCAAACAAACTTCGAGAATATGAAAAATACAAAAAAAAAAAAAAACATAATAAACTTGCTCGAACGTCATCCTTTTCTCCATTGACAGCCTGAGGAGCTCGTGAAAAATTTTCGCTATTTGTTTTCAAGCTTTCTGATTCTGCACTTAAACTCTTATCACGTTCAAGTACGAAGAAAAAAATTTTAATTTTTGCCATTTAAATGTTATAGGTAGCTCGTGTTCAGACTGAAATGGGCAGGATATTCTATGCAAATAGACTGAAAAAATTAGTTGATCAAATTAAAAATTTAAGGCTTCAATTGAAAATTTTGATATATACCTTTAAATTATTTATAATGCTTGCACAAATGTTAAAATGTTAGATTTGCAAAGTTTCACGAGTAATAAATATACAAATATTTCTTTGGTATGCTATTTGCTCAGAAGAGGCGCTTCCTCAGAAGTCAGTGGGAGGAAGACGACGATTCGAAGCTCTGGTACTCAAGTCAAAGCGGAAATATCGCTCTGTTCGAAGTTGCAATCAACGAACTCGAGAGGAAACGTACTTCCCACAAATTTATCTGATGGAGGAAGAAGGAGTAGGTGGGGTTTCGAAAGCTAAAGCTGCAGCGGTTACCGCCTGCACGGGCATGGCGTTATTTTATGTTGCCATTCTTTATGCACCTACTTTGATTCTTCGCCTCCCACCTCCTTCCTCCCGTGAAGTCTTCTTGATTCGGAGGTTCACATGCGCTCTTATTTCCTCCGTAGTTTCAGTTGTCGTCTGTGCTCTCATCCTTTCTGTAAGATTCTTTCCTTGTTTTTCATTGTGCCTGTATGTTGATGTGGTTGCAATGAGCTTTACGTGTAAATTAATTGTAGGTTCTGAGATTGGTTACTGCATTTGGACTTTCTAATGTATATTTGCGTATTGATACTTGCTGAAATTGAATGAACTTTCATGGAGTTCTTTTTGGTCTTTCTTATGTTATAGGTCACTAATTTTCCCTCTCTTTGGCTGTTAGTATTTTTTGCAACAGTGCAGGGGTTTTTTCAGCTTAATCAAGCTTGTTTAATGAAAAATTTTAGAAATCTTAGCTCATTATTGGAAACAAAATGAATTTTCATCTAAAAAATAAATGAATTTAACGAGTGGCAGAATATTATTTTATTTTGCTGCCCAGTTTCATTGTGAGTTGACCTTTGTAGTTGCACATATTTCGATTGTATATCTTTTTCAAATGGGGAATCTTATTTTAATTTGGTGCTTTAAACAATGATAGATACGAAGCAGCGAGACATTTGATCTACTTGGTGTTTATGGAATCCGAACAGACCATGTTGTAAGTATCATGATGCTTTAATTCATTAAAATGCTCAAATTAATCGTGCTCAGTTAATATCTTCATATTATCTGCAGATTAGAAAAAAGAGGAATTATTACAAATTCACATATCCTGAATTGCAATTCTATTTTTGAATCAGTGGCAAGCTATGGTCTTTCCTCTTTCATTGACTTCACTAATGTATGCTGGATCTTTAGTCGTGAAGTTTCTGTCATTTTTGGATATGTGGAAGGAAAGTCTGAACGACAGGAAATGCTTTTCATTTGACTACGTCATAAATTTTTGGGAAAAGCTTTCCTGTTCAATGCTTTCTACTGCTTCTAACATTTTGGCTTGGCGTAATTATGTTGTGGTACGTGTTATTCTTTTGATTCTGGCATACCCATCTTAGTTAATTGCAAAAAAGCTCGTAGTTTACTCTTTCATTTATAACAATTCTCTCCTAAGCAGGCCCCTGTTACTGAGGAGTTGGTGTTTCGAGCGTGCATGATACCTTTGCTTCTCTGTGGAGGATTTGAAACCGTTACCATCATATTTATGTGTCCCATTTTCTTCAGCCTGGGTAAGTTCATTGTTGATAGTTTGAGAAGATGGAAAATTTGTCGGTATTTGGGCTGTGATTTTTTTTTTTTTTTGGGTTTTGGGACTTCATCTATATTTGATGGCAATTAATTGTTCATGTAACTTGAGAGTAAAACCTTTCATTTTCCCCTAATTTATGTCATTCAGCCCTTTTGATGATTTTGTTAGCTTCTTTTGATTCAAATTTAATGTTCTGTCTTAAACTATTTAGTCTGTTTATGCAGTCTTGGGAATCAATTATTCACAATTTTTTCCCAAAAACATTGAATAATCCGCATAAAATTTCCTTAGTGTATTAGATATTAATACGTTGTCTGAAGACGTTAGAATACCCACCTGAATTTCTTGGTAAACTAATCTCAAGCTATCGTTACTTGCAGCTCATTTAAACCACATAATAGAGTTCTACATCAGAGAAAACAATAGCTTAATCAATACCGCCATGGTTGTAGGTACATTGAGCCCTTTTGATCCCTTTAAACACATTACTTTTGTTTTCAAATTGAGTTGTTACTATCATAAATCTTAATGGGTTGCATGGTTTTCTCAGGTCTTCAGCTTGGGTACACAGTGATCTTTGGATCATATGCAACTTTTCTCTTCATTCGAACTGGTGGGTGATAACTTTTATAATAACTCGTGAAATTACTTGACTGATCCTATGATAT
>CM039519.1:31041600-31072757 GCA_022433055.1 Begonia peltatifolia
TAACTTTTATAATAACTCGTGAAATTACTTGACTGATCCTATGATATATGTTGGTTTGGAAAGAGATTATAATTGTGATGGTAATTAATTGGGTAGACTCTGGAAATAGAAATTAACTTGCAGTCACAATGAAAGGCTGTATTCTGAGAAATAAGAATTCCTGGTTGAAAGTTCATGCCCAGTTGACAACTACAGTTGGGCTTCCATTATTGTATTGTTGATTTTCGTCTTGAAGTCATTTTTTGCTTATGCTGGATTTTTTTTTCTCAGTTTTGTAAATTCTTATTTGTGTACATTGACAGGGCATCTTCTAGCTCCATTGGTCGCTCATATATTTTGCAATTTGATGGGATTGCCGGTGTTGTTTTCTCGATCAAAAGGTGTGTTGGTAAACATATTTTGGTTCGATAGTAAGTTCCTAGAACTAAAAGTTATCGGTCGTGAAATAGGGACTGTTGAATCTGCTCTCTCTCTCGGCTTTAGCTAATTTTTATCCTTCGATATAGGGGGATTGGTTTCGATGGCATTTGTAGGTGGCTTTTTGAGCTTCTTGTGGCTTCTCTTTCCCCTTACGAACCCGGATCTATTCAATGAAAGAACAAACAATTGCAGATGTTGGCATGTATTTTGTTCTTGGAAAGCTGTGACTGAAATCTGATTTTAATGGCTTCCCCTGAAGAAAAAGAGAGCCAACGAAGGAGATACATGCAACTTTTTTTGTTGTAAACTGTATTTATGTTTTCTTTTTGCTTCCGTACTAAAAAATCAGATTTCTTTTGCTATTTTTTCAATTTTAAAAGGCTGCATCTTTAGGCTGATCTCAGTCCTAGTCTTGAGAGTAGATTTTGAGTCATCATTTCGGCAGCGAATTATGAGTGTTTTTTAAATCTTCTCAAATTGACTTGCAGTTGCAGAGTTGGTGTGGAAATGGGGTTTTGGTGGCCTATGGAAGAAGTTGCAGAGTTTAGGTGGTGGAGGAGGAGGAGCTTCGTCAGTGGCAGAGGCAGCCATTGATTCTCGACTTGACCTTCTTTATTATCTTATCTCTCTCTGATCTTTCATTTCTGATACGAAGGTTGGTTTCTCGGTCAACCTGGCAAATATGCCATTGCTGCTAATGCCTCTCTTTCTCTCTCCGTCACTTCCATGGCGGATTTCATTCTTCTTCGCACGACCTTCCTTTGACTTTCCATCCTACTCAATCTATTATGACGTTACCTCTGATTAGATCCTCCCGTCACTTCCTTCTCAGACAGAATCCTTATCAAAACCGACGTCTGTTGGTTCTGAAATTCTTAATTACAGTTAAAAATCTTTGTTTTCTGCAGATTATGGGTAATTTTTCAAGAAAATTACAAACTCTTCTCGGAAATATCCTAATTACAGTCAAAATTTCTGATTATCATTGGATTAATACTCCGTTGCATTGTCATTGCAGGAGGATTTCCTCGTTGAATTTAATTTTTTTCTGTGCTGTTTTCATCCCTCCGCTGTTTCTTTTCTCGTGCAGAGAGAATATAAGAATGCAGGAGAGAGAGAGAGAGAGAGAGAGAGAGAGAGAGAGAGAGAGAGAGAGGGAGATAATCTTAAATTCAGAATAGATTCAAAAGGTGTCGCATGTTTGAAGTTGAGAAATTCATATCCTAACCCCCCCAAAAAAAGAAGATATGATATTTAAAGACAGAAACGGTAGTAACAATGGAAGATACGCTACTACTACAAACTGTCCCATACGACCCAAACTGGAACTACTACAACTGTTAATTAACTATGGTTTTACACAAAATCAAAAGTAAGAGAGAGAAGTTCAGTGGGGTCACGATATTTTTCAAGTGTGATCTAGTTGGCAGAACCAGAAGCATTTGCAGCGGAGTTGGAGCAGAGATTAAGATCAGGAATCGTTCTGCCTCCATTTCCTATCGGGTTGGCTCTGGAAAGCTTTTGTTTCAGCTCAGAAAGAAGGGCCTGGTTCTCCTGGTTCAGAATTTGAGCCTTCTTCCTTAGTCTTTCGTTCTCTTTCATTATGTAACAGTTCTGCAAGTATAGCTCTGAGTTCAGTCTCTCCATATCTCTCTGAAATCGATCCTCCTGAAAGTTAACATTCAAGTTTACATCAGACAAGAAAAAGGCATTAAAAGCTGGAAGCTGCTCTGTACTAATTAAAAATGGCTCTTTCGGTTGCCATAGTGCAAAGAAAAGGATAACGTGGTTAGAGTGAGAATGAGAAACAAGAGAGAGAAAGAGAAAGAGGCGAATATAATATGTTTGGATTGCAGAAGAATGCTGGAAGAAAGCAAAAACATTCCTTCCATAAGACGAGGACAGGGCGAAGACTGGTTAAGCTCAAAAGGCCGTGTCTACCCTTCTTAGTGAAAGTGAAGAAGAAGAAACTGCTGTAGAAGAAAACTCAACTGATATAGAGAGAGAGAGAGAGAGAGAGAGAGAGAGAGAGAAGGGTGGGCCTAAGCCTCCCTGCTTTCAAAAAAGATCACCTTTTGGAAGTGGTTGGGTAGAGAGCTTCGATCGAGGGAGGTGTAGAATAGAAACTGGCGTTCCAACAACAAGTAGAAGTTGATAATGGGGGAAATTTAGTCAGGGACAAAGCGAACAAACGAGACTGTTAATTTATAGAGGAAAAAAGGCATGAACTTTGGAGAGAGAAACAGAGGAGAGGGAGAGAAGAGAGAAGGAGACATGCCCCTCCCTCTATCTGACACAACAATCATGCATGTGTAAGCATGGAAGGCGGCCGGTTAAGAAGACTCAAAGATTTTATGTTTTTCGTTTCTCTGATGATGATGATGATGGTTATGGCGTCATCTTAAATGATGATCTTCTTTTGTTTTGCCGAAGAAGGGCATTTTGGTCATAGTCAATTATACCCTTTTTAATTGGCTGATCCAAAAGGGTATTTTCGTCATGAAAAACCATGGGCAATCCGGGTGTGGGAAAAACAAGTAGAAGGGCATGTCTTGATTTAAAAAAAAATAGGCAAAAAGGGTAGTTTTGATGGAGGAACTGGGAAGGAAAAAGAAAAAGAGATGAGGGTATTATGGTCATAAGAGGAAATTATGGGTGAAAAGAGAGGGACAATAATGGGAATTAAGGCTAGGGCTTGGGGAAAAATGATGGGTGGGCTAGGAGGGCCGTCCAAAGATTCGCAATGATGGGTTTGGATTGGGTTTAAGACCATCATCACAATCCCACACCTTTCAAACACCTCTCTCTCTCTCTCTCTCTCTCTCTCTCTCTCTCTCTCTCTCTACCATCATCTTCATCTCTCATCAATTACTCTTTTGTTTTTATGTACTAATTTTAATTCCTTTTTTGGCCTCTCTCTCTCTTCTTGATTGATTCCCTCTTTCACCTTTTGTTATCTCTCTCTCTCTCTCATTCTTTTTTTTTTTTTTTTTCATTTGTTTGTTTGAGGGGTGATAATCATTTTACTCTCCTCCCCTCTTTTCCACCTCTCTCTTGATTTTTCTTGTGTTTTTTGCACTACCCTTTTGAGCATCATCCCATATTTAGCCTCCCATCAATGCAAAAACAAAAGAACGCAAAGAATTGATCTAGGAAGATGGGGGGAGGGTATAGTTTCCAAGAATTGGTATGCTTGATTGTGTCTATGCATCATGAAAAAGCTCACCTTGGGCAGTGTTTTATCATGCAAGATATTGATAAATAATGTGGTTTTCTTTTTTTTTTTCCTTTCTGTGGGTGTAATTTGCATGAAAAGGAGAAATGGGGGGAGAGAGAAAGTGGTAAAAATGACCATTTTACCCTTGCTAGAATGGTTTTTGATGATGGGTGTGTTTTGTTTTTATGGTGTAAATGTAATAACGAGAGAGGAAAGGGAGTCTCATAAGCAAAGCATTGTTATGGCAAATATTTAGAGAGGAGCTTCAACCCCCCCCCCTCATGGGTTATGAGTGGTTTAAGCGTGAAACATCATTGTTGACAGATAGGTCTTTTTTGGATCTCACTCTCTCTCTCTCTAAAAGGGGGTATTTCCGTCCAATACTTTCAAGTCCCCCCCTCGTGGATCTTGCTCATTTCACTCTCTTTTAAGGTTGTATTTTACCTCCCATCGCCATGTCATGATGATTTTCACAACCCATCGGGTTTGTGCTCTGGAAATGACAATATTGCCCTTAATTGTGCTCTTTTTTTATTATAATATTTCCAATAAATATCAAGGCATGATTTATTTTTAAAAATTATAATTATTATAGCAGTTTTTCTTTTTTTACAGTCTTCAGAGACTTCGTTTCATTTAATTGTAGAGTAGAGGTGGGTGGTGACACTGAAATGGAATTGTAAACTGGCAGTTAATGCGTAGAGAGTGAGACTTGGAGGGATGAACATGGAACGAAGGAGATTGACTAAGAAGATGACAAGTTTGAAAATTAGTATCTTCACTTGTCAGATCTCTTTTGATTTTTTATAATCATTGTCTTTCTCCGAGTCACCAAATTCAACTCTTTTTCGTATCTAGCTCGATTATTTTTGGAAATATATATTTATTTACTCAAAAAAATCAAAGATTCTACCATTTCTATACATGCACTGTTGCAGAGAAGAGAAATAGCGAGAGGAAGAAGATGAAACAGAGCAAAGGCAGCCATCGAAGAGGAAGCTGAAGACAGAATAGGGGCCAAAAGGGTGTCTGCAAAAGGGCTTTCATAAATGCTATAACACTCATTCATCAACGCCCATCATCATTTTCATTCTCTATAATTACAATCATGGAGAGCCCCAGCCCCAGTCTCAGCCCAGCAGCTACATATATATATATCATCAATCTATAGAGAGAGAGAGCGAGAGAGAGAGAGAGAGAGCGAGAGAGCATTCGATTATCCATGGGGAAGAAGATTCACAGTTGACCCACAAAGCCAGATTGGACAGCAAGCATTGATGTAGGACACGTGAAATCTTGAATCTTTCTCATAATTTCATCCTAGTTTAGATCACAGTGGGTTGGGTGGGTGAGTTCAAGTTTTAAACTTTTCAATCAAGATTTTTAAAGTTCATAACTTTTAATCTGTTAGCTGTGATCTTCTCTATTTTCTTAGAAACTAAGGATGGTGTTCTAGCTTTTCCACGTCATACAATATCATCAAAGCATAGAAAAGCAAGCCATTAAGAGAGTTGCATACTTTTGCCGATGCCATTTTTAATGATTTCACATAATAGCAATACCCTGCATGGCTAATGATGAAATTTTACATTATTATGAGTTTCTTTCGGAGTGCATTGAACCACCCTACACGTGAGCTAGGGTTTTATTATTTTAACTTTAGGGATGGTAAATTTTTCAGGGGACCACACCTTCATATCCTCCAATTCAATTCACACTTCACTTGCAAAGGAAAAAAATTCTACAGGGTTTTCCCTCCTTCTCTATCTACTAAAAACTATCGATTTGTCTTCTTACTCATCGATCGATACCCTATCGTATCAACTCGATGTATATACGCAGATCTTCCTTCAACTGTATCATAGTTTAGTTCATAATTTCTAGTTCCAACAAAATAATACCAGTACTTCTTGCAAATCAAAAATAGGAACATAGTAAATTTGAACTTACAGGCCTTTATCTAAACTGGATTTTTTCCATTGGTGGTTGAGATTTGAATGTTCATGCTTGTTTGATCAAATTGAAGATGAAGATCGAGCACATATCGAGCAAATTGTGTTTTCCATTCCCTGCAAAAAGGAATCTGATCAAACCCTTGTGAAATCTAGATGAATAAATCCAAGTAAGATTGGTGAAACAAAGAATTAAGCTAATGCCAAGTAAGATTCCAGCTCAACAATAGCAGTCATTCCCCACTCTTTTTTTATATTGAACTGAAATCCCTCGTGATATAAAGGAAGAAAAGAGACATTCTTGAATGTGAAAAAAATGAAATGAATGACTTCGCAAGAATCAAAAGGCAAGTACGAGAAGATAAAACTTTCGAATTAGATCGCATAGAGAGACAATAAAGATTACTTAATTGTCAAATTTTTCCACTGTCCCCTCAAATTATCAAACTCTGCCAAATGTAAAGCCTCAAAAGTTTCCAACTTTATAGTAGTCTCTGCTTATGAATCATTACCAGATAAAAAGTCCAATACGTGTGTTAGAGCTTTGCAAAAGAGGTATTATTACAGAATAAACAAAAGTCATCCACTTTATCAAAAAGACTAATATATGGCTACGGCCACTATATCTATTTCTTCATAATTTTAAAGGTGGGGAATATTACTTATCCACATTCAGACTGTAAAAAGCAAAAGCTTATTCACATTCAGTGAGAGCATTGGAAGTTCATGTCACAGCAACAGTTCCACAACAAAATATTACCGCACCCAACTTTTAAGAAACATTGTAATGAAATTGATAGAAAATGTTTGTATTTAAGGGGACATTAGGCCGTGGTAAAAGAGAGATTTGATTATCCAAAAGAGAAACTAGTGTCAGCAGTTCAGAAGAAGCATTACTTACAGGCAATTATACATAAACAATGTAGGTATTATGATTCCACCTGATTCTGAATGGGCTGGAAATCAGTTGTTGGGATGACCCATGTTTGTAATACATCTTAGAAATTCTATCGAGTAACCCCCTGACATTTTCCTCTCGTCATAGTACGTAGCTGACAAAAATTTTGAGATGTTCAATGGCCACCATTATTTACTAGCATAGTTTCTGAAAATACCCATTTGCAAATCATCCTTATACTTTGCTGCAGGACTCACCAGGAATTCAATCCAACTTTAGCATTTATTCGGTTAGGAAATTTTCCAAAAATGGGAAATAGATAAGCACAGAGAGACATAAAAGAGCACAAAAGCAAAAGGAAGATAAAAGTGCAAAAGGTCTCCTCCTAAAATTATGACGTCCCCACACCAAAAATCTAAAAGTAAATGATGTACAATCATTCAGTCCTATTGAGTTCATGTTTTCATGTTATGGTGATGTCACAATTTTGACAATAGAGAAAGGTATAAACTACTGATATAGCAAAGAAAAACGAATAAAAATTGTGCGCTACTCCATGGTCCATGTTAATCATGATGCACGTATGAAAAACAACATCCAGGACAAAAGTAAGACCATCAAAAGCCTCAGACATGACACAAAATTAAGATGACAAAAATTAATTAATACCGCTATTGCCTAACTCTGTAAAGGCTCATTGGAGCTCAATACTAAATGATATCATCATAATCTTACATTAGAAATTGGTGATATAAAAATACATTATATATGTAGTATTTCATCTCTAACTAATACAATATCTTTTGGAGTCAACATCAAGAGTACAACAGTGCAATCTTAGGACAAAACAGACAATTTTGTATTAGTTGATGGAATTTGAGGTATTACAAAGGCCGACCATTTTAAGTTCTCAATATGCCATTCCACACATAATCTTATTTTTTAATAGTGTTACACTTACCTCATGAACAAAAATTTAATCTTTTGGATTAAAAAACTTAGGGACAAATTAACCAAAATTCCAACAAATATTCATTACTTAGTTGCCAACGAGAAATAGGAAATCTAGATTAATCTAATAGCACACTTGATCATGCATATTTTGGATCAAGGAGGACTAAAACTATCAGTCTAGGAGATATCATCCAATACTTTGGTGTTTTAATGGTGGAATGTTCTCTAAGAGAAACTCATGCTAGAAAAGGTGTCCATCCAGAAGGGTAATTTTTCTATCTTTGGTTTTTAATTAACCACAATTATTAAGTTTTCGGGTAGTGCTAGTGAATAGTTGGTTAGGAGGGTTGTGGTTGGCGGAATAAGGAGAATGCGTAGAGGTTGGAGAGGGTGCAGATTATGGCGGTTGTTTTGCTAAGAAATTGCATTCTCTCTTGGCTCTCGAGTTTGTGGTTTTATCTAGGCTTGTGATCTCTTAACACTAATTTTCCCTTTTCTGAAGGTGGGTTGTGATAAGCTCAATCCAATGGAATTAAGATTAAGGAAGAGAGAAGACACGAAGGTGGTGAGCAAAATGCAATATTAGTGGAATGAAAGGTTTTTTTATATATTAGGAGAAGGTTAGACAATAGTGGACATCGAGGAAAAATTTGGAAGAAGGTTCAGCGAGGAAACAAGCTCTTCGAATTGTTTGCTATCTTGGTATTGTTTGGGGAAGCAATACATGTTGGAGCAGGAACTTCTAAACTATGGATGGAGGGGTTCAAGAACCATTCCTACAGCGCCACAGGAATATAAGAGGTTGGTAAGAATTTCATAAAGGCAAGAAATGGTTTGACGAGTAGGTCTTTTTTAAAGTTGAAAATGGTGACAAGTTATCCTTTTGGCACCGTAGAAAGATGCAAAAGTTTGGGTTCAACACTCCAGATCAATTAGTGAGGAAATTCTCCTGACCTTATTGCAATTGTGAGAGATAAAGATGCAAAAGTTGGGGTCTGCTAGATCCATGGAGTGAAAAATTAGGATCAATGTTCTCTCAGGGGAAGACCTCCATAATCTCTTTTTGGGCTTGAGAAAAGCATGTAAAATCATTTAAAAAATTCAATTGATGAAACTCATATTACAACAAGCTTAAAGGAAAAAAGACTTTGTTAGTTCTAATGAAAAGACTGTCAGGTCCTACAGATTCTGGCCGCAAAAAGGAATCACTAGACATCTTTTTGAACTCCTAGACATTTAAGCCTATGACTTGAGCACTTGCATAAGGATGAGGGAAGGATCTACATTGATGCAAGCAATCAGATTCAGCTCATTTACTTTGACTGATCCGGCTGTCAATTTGTGAAATTCTTGAAGAAAGTGATTGCATCTAAAGATTTGAAATTAACCACAATGTTCTATCATGTGCCTGAAAGAGGAAGAGGATGTCAATCATCATTTGTTACACTTTTGAATTGAAAAAGATTTCGTGGAAGCAGTTCTGAGGGATGCATGGTTTGTTTCCTTCAGTTGGAGACAAGTGATGGCTAGTGAAGGCTCTGGTCTGAGCTCTTCAAGCCGGATTCGTTCTTTCCCCCTTACTTCAAAGAATAGAGTCCCACCCTTGAATGTTTTATTTCCAGGTGTCGAGTATCTTACAAATACCTTTTTTCTTTGATGGCTAAAGCTATGGGTTATTTTGAGTCTTATTTGTAAGAAAAATCTGGGCTGGAGAGTTAGTTTTTGTTAAATTTTAATTACTTGCGAGAAACACAAATAACTTTCTACTCCTTTCTTTGTTTTTTCCTCAATGTGTTATAGTTAAGGTAAAGTTGAAAGCTTTGGTTAAGCAGGAATCACTGGAACTAAAACAGTCCATTATCCTTGCTGCCACAAAGAGAATTCATCCAGGGCATTCCAAATTAATATTATAGAGCTAAATCATACTGCTAATCTACAATCTAGCACCTTAATAAAAACAATGTATTTCCTAATAACTCTCTCCTCAATTGCGACCACTGTAATATAAAACAAGTTCTCTCCCTAAATCACGAGCATAGGGGCCCAAAAACCATGCATTTTGAATTTATTACAGAACATTCATCGGCGAGATTATGTTCATCTTAACTACCAGCATTCCACAGCCAAAAATTCCGGCAAATCAAGTTAGAGGAAGAAGATGAAAGAAGAACCTTTGAGAAAATGGGGAGCACGGAAAGCAATCTCTCTTTCTCCGGGAAATATGAGAGAGAGAGAGAGAGAGAGAGAGAGAGAGAGGTCCGCAGTTTGAATGGGAAAAATCCGTGGCACCCAATATTTTGCGGCCACTGAACCATCTTCTACGTTCGAGGAGACCACAGACCGCTACCCAGAAGCTTGTAGGAGTCCAGCTCCGCCGCCTGCAATGGACAGAGAAATGAATAAAAAAGCAGTCTTTCTGCAACTGCAATTGGTTGTTGACTCTGACGTGTAATCTTTTTTTTCCCCTTAAAAATATACTTTAAATTAATATAATTATGGGTTTGATGTCGTGACCATGATCCATAAATATAATAATTACTTAATTATATTATAACATGAAAATAATATTTTTCCATCAAATTATAAATTATTGCACAATTGGAAAATGAATATGTAAATTTAATTCACATTGTAGGTTTTTAAGTATGTTGTATTTGTTTATTATAGTTTGTATAAGAGGGAGGAATGAAGAGGATTCAGTTTTTCCAAAAGCTTCCTGAATCTCCGCCATGGAACAGCCTGAAGCTTCCCTCTCGTCAACTCCGAACCCTAGCTCAACCCCTCCCTCCCAAGCTTCTGAACCTTCTTCGTCTCAACCGCCACAACCACCATCACCTCATCTACCGCCTTCTTCCAACCCTCCGTCAACATCAATCGCTACTACAGTCAACTCAATCCATTACCAAAACCCTAACGCCAAACTGCCTGCCCAGCCGTTGCAGCAGCAGCAGCAGCAGCACCAGTCTCTTTCCAGCTCTCCACAAACTCTCAGGCCTTCCTCCGCGTTGAACCGACCATGGCAACACTCCCATTTTTCGCAATTTTCTGCTGCATCGCCTTCTTCTCCATCCGGTGCTCTCTCTACATTGTCTTCTCCAGGGTCTTCATCGATGCCGGCTCCGCCTCCTGTCCAAAGAGGTGGCGTTGCCTCTGGTGTTCCAGTGCACAACCCTAATAATTCTTCCTCCGCCTCTCAACCTGCTCCGTTTGCTTCATCATATGGCCAACATTTTGGCGGGTTGGGCCGTGGTAGCGTTAATGTGACTGAGATGGCCTCTCATTCAAATACCCCACAGGTTTAAGTTCAATACATTCTTTACTTCGATTTTTCTATTGGTTACTGATCAATGTAAAATGATTTATATTCACAAGTTTTCAACTCGGTTATTGTATAGTGAAACTTAAAATTTGTCTGGTTAGCCCGACTGAAGAATTTGTAAGTCTGTCCAACATCTATAATAATGAAATAACTTTCATTCTATTCATGTTTGCAGGACTTCCAGATGATAACATTTTAATTATGTCTCATCTTAGCATGGTATTTAAAAAAATAATAACAATGGATTAAGACTGTCTGAACACTGATTTGGTTTTTGAAGGTCTTTTTCATGTTATGTAGGTAAGACCACATATACAAGGAAATCAGGCAGCTGGAATGTTTGGATCAATTGCATCTAATTCTCAAATGCGAACAGGTGGAATGCCAGTGCAAAACCAACCGAGGCCTATTCAATCGACTCTTAGACCATCGTCAACGCCAAACAGTCAACCTTCTGCATCCCAAGTGAGTGCCCATTGACAAAGTTAACTTTTGCTTTGTTTTCTTCTCATGTTTATGATTTGATACTCAGGCATAGGTGTCTTGTCTTCCTCATTCTATTGTCTATTGTTGCTATTGTTAAACATTAAGGCCATCTTGCAAGTGTGATGAGTGATAACTTCAACTATAATATCTTAATAAAACATTTTTGTGGAGGAAATTGTATTATTAAAGGTTCATCGGTTAGGGTGAAGGAAATGCATTGAGTATCAAATCCTCTATGGAGAAAATAACCTTATTTTGTATTAGGTAGGTCTGTAACTTGTGCATGCACATTGATATAATTTCTTCATTTAGAAACTTACCCATTACTACTATGTAGAGTTTTCAAGGTCATGGCCTTTTGAGAGTTCCATCTGTGGGATCTCCTGGTTCTCCGTCACCTAATACACCGCAAGGTATGCAGTCTCCTAATCAGCCATGGTTGTCCACGAGTGCGCAAGGGAAACCTCCTCTGCCACCACCTTCATATAGGCAGCAAGTGAACTCGCCATCCTTGCCGCAAAGATCTCATATTCCTCAGCCTCAGCAACATTCCATGCCAACTGTTTCTCAACCACAGCAGATATCATCGCCGCAACAATTACAATCTTCTCAATTGCACCAGTCGCAAGATAATTTTGGACAGCAATTCCAACCATCAAGGGGCCCTCTAGCATTGACCCAGCAACAGGGTTCGAGGGTTCTGGCCTCGGGAATCCAAAAATCTTCTTCTCTTGCAACTCCCCCATCTCATGTACACCCATCTGCGCCTCAGAATAGACCAGTTACTGGAGAAGCTGATGAAACTTGTAACAGGATTCTTAGTAAGAGAAGCATCCACGAGCTTGTCAGCCAGGTCTGTTATTTTATTGCCACATTGGGGATAAAAGCTGTTATCTGCTTCATTTTACTGTTGGCATTAGACTCATATACACCACACGATTTCTTCTCGCGCGTACAATGATTAACGATGTGCTATACTAGATCTGTAGGATTGAGTTCCTGTGAATGCAAATGATCTGTCTATATTTAAAGTTGTTAGTCTTTTTGGGTTTATCCTTAAAATGTGTTTTCTTCAAGTTTTTAGTTTTTTATGATTCTTTAATTTTATAGGCCATTGATATTCTCATTGTCTTAAAAATTTATTCTCGCTTATGCAGATTGATCCATCTGAGAGAATGGATCCCGAGGTGGAAGACATTTTAGTTGATCTTGCAGACGAGTTTGTTGAGTCTGTAAGTTGCCTAACTTGTTTAAAAATTCTTTACTTTCACATGCTAGGGTCCTGACATTTTTTTCCTTTCTCCAATTGTCCATCTTTTGAACACATTTTTATTCTTTGTTTTGAATGATTTGCATTATTATGATTTCTAGAATGATCTACTCTTTGTTTAAAAAATCCAAGTCAATGTGGTTGGAAAACCTTTGACGACCTTTATTTTGAGATCTAACTTTGGTAAAAATAATTATTCAATTTTAGAAATTGTGACAGGCATGATGGTTGCTCTATTTTTTTATGTGGTTGATCTTGATTATTATGCTTGACTATGAATGGGTGGACCTAATGGAACTTATTATGGATTTCTGCTCTTCCAAAAATGGATGAAAGTCTACGAGTTTTTCCATACTTCAGGGCTGAATTAAGTTTTTGAAGAGAATATGCTAGAAAGAATGTTTAAGAAGGATCAAGCGTACCTGTTGGAAATGACAAAGGAAAGGGAGTAGCAACTGTTGTTTCTGTTTTATCATCCATCATATTCAATCATTTGTCACGAGTATGGTGAGTATTTTTAGCACAGACAAGGGAAAAACGATGAGAAACATTCGACCCTTGTTATGCGACGGGTTTTTGCAGAAGAGGAGAACCATTGTGACCAAAAGCCGCCCGATGACGTGGGACTGAACCTCACTAAACAGAAAACCTAACATAGCAGGGAGTTGTTGAGCGTGTGTTGTGGGTAACTGTTTGTCAAGGGCATGAGATGTTCCCTCCAAGCTGAACCCGAGAACCACCATGGGAAGGATGTGTTGAACGACGTCAGGATGATCTGTTTCCTCCCTGCCAAACCAAAGATCAAATGTGGGATAGGGGTACTGATCGGTATGGGTTTCGCAATCATGATTCACGACTTGGGTTTTGTAGCAAACTTGCATGGGGTAATTCCCCACATGTGGAGCCCTCTAATTTTATGGTGAGGGTTGGACGTATGAGTTAAAAAAGTTTGACAGATTTTTTTGTGTGGTTGGTATTCATCTGTACCGAATTTTTACAGTTTCAGACTATTTAATTTGGAAAGCTTGGGATTTTTTTTGAATGAGTTGTGGCAGATGAACCACAATTTGGTTGAGAAGAATTAAAATTTCCAATGGATTAGCATTTTGTGCTTGAAGAATTTGAATCTCCCAAGAACAACTTATAAGTTTAAAACAAAAGACAAACGTGGAGGAGTATGTGGATCAATTTAGATATGGATCGAGAATCAGTGTTATGAGCTTTTCTTAATGGATTATTTGGTGAGTTGCAAGATGATGTTCGTATCATGCTGTCTAAAAATGTCTATGATGCTCTAATGTTGGCCCTAAATATGAGAATAAGTACAAGAATCAATTCAAATAGGACATGAAATTGGGTTCCAATCACCGTTGGTCTAACAAAATCCAATTCAATACTAATTATTTTCAGGCTCAACTCAATTCCTCAATTAATGAGGGAGTTGAAAAAGATGTTCTAGATGGCAAGAATTATTCACAACTCTCAATCGAAGCTCCTAATGGTGATTGGACAGATAGTGGAGGTCTACGAGTGAGTAGTGACTGGCAGAGGGACAACATAAAAAAGAGGCTAATATTTGTTTCCGTTGTGGAGAAAATTGACAAGCTAGCCATGGTTGTAAATATAATCTTAAACATGATGGAACTTTGTGAGATTAGAAGAGATACTGGTGGTAGAGTCAAAAAATTAGATGAAAAAGACATGGACGAAGGATTCATGTAATTGTCACTTTGATTTCTATCTTGTGACTTTGAGGATAAGGTCGAACTCGATGGGAGAAGTATTGATGCAACTTATTATAGAAAGTAGTTAAATAAAAATATATTGGACATTATATAATGTGTTGGCAAAATTAGTTTAGTTAGTTAGATGGTAGTTTTTGGGAAAAGTTAGAGTGAGTAGAAGGGGTTATTATAGGTGGGAAATGAGAGTCTGAAAAATTATGTTTTTATGATGTTGAAGATAAGTACGTGGTTGATGATAGTTTTTTGTAATAGTTATAATTCAAAATTGAAGTTTAGAACTACAATTTTATAGCTAGGTTGTTAATGAAAAAATGTTGTTTATCTATCAATTATGCATCAGCACCTCAATACGATGAAAGATTAGTATCTCCCATGAATGTACTTTAATATTAAGAAATTCAACTTACCATCATTTTACTATGTAGTAATATCTTTTTTGGTGTGGAGATTTGTATTGTTTTGTTTTAGTGTTTAAGAAGTTTACATCAACTAGGTGTCAAAGCGTTTATTTGTTGCTTGCAGATTACAACATTTGGTTGCTCATTGGCAAAGCACAGAAAATCCACTACCTTGGAAGCAAAAGACATACTTCTTCATCTTGGTGCGTTATGTAATAAACTCTTCCATAGTTGACATATACAATTACTTGCATCCGGTTTTTATTCTGGTTGTATACTTCTTTGTTTTAACGCAGAAAGAAATTGGAATATGACGCTTCCTGGGTTTGGTAGTGATGAAATTAAGATCTACAAGAAAACGGTAATAAGTATGATTTTCTGGTTGCTTTTTTTGAAGTGGCCGTTTTTTTACATGATCCATACTCATTCTACCATTTTTGTCATACACGAGATATGAATCTGCTATTTATTTATTCACTAATGTTTCATATGATTACTGTGCAGCTCACCAGTGACATTCACAAAGATCGTCTTGCAGCAGTAAGATTTTTCTTTTTTTCATCTTTCTATGCATGCATAATCATGAAGTAACATGTGTAATAGCATTAATCTCCATGCAGTCTATATTTTTTTGCAGACTTTTTTTTTCTATTCACAGCTACAGTTTGGAGCTGAGATTTTAAAAAAATCAAAATATATGAAATGAGATCGTAGAAGTGATTAGTTTCCTGAAATGAAATTTTATATTGTACGAATTTTTCAATGCTTGCCCCCCTTGGCAGATAAAGAAGTCTATAGCATCAAATGAGGCAGCAAATACCAGACACTCTGGTGGGCAAGCAACTGGAAATACTAAGGGTAGTCTGGCAAAGTTTTCTGCCAACGTTATTGGCTCCAAACATTAAAATTCTGGAAAAAACTGGAGGCTCTTTCAGACCCGTGAGTCGACACTCGCAGTCAAAGAAGGCTCGGACCTATTGCATCTGCAATCAAACTGTGAGGGTTGTGCAGGATTCTTCCAGGACCAAGATAGAGGAGCAAAACTCGGTTCTTATCCGGGCATCCGGCCTGTTGTATTTTGCAATCAATAGATTGCTTGGATAAGGGTTTGCTCGACAGAAAGTTAAACACACAGCAGCAAAGTGATGGTGGTTGCAGGCATAACCCGAACTTTGGGTATGCCAACTCCGTCCAATCTTGAGATATGAGCTGTTTTGATTATATTCCTGAATTTGATGGGCAAACAAAATGAATCGAAATGTAAGTCTTTCAAGGCATGAAATGTTGGCAACCCCAGAACTTTCATTTGATGCAGCAATTTAGATGTTTTATGCCAAATTTGGCATGTGCTCAAGCATGCGTTCATTAACTAATACGAACTAAAATAGACATCATAAAGTAACTAAGAAGATTTTGTATATTAAAGCTGTAATATAAGTTGATACATTACACAAATTGTATAATGTTCGACTTAACTAGTTAGATTTGTGGCAACTTAATTTGAATTAACTACATCGATGAATTAAATGAGCTCATTTGGCTTGATTTGTTTCTTTTGATTCTACTCGAGTAACTTGTTTGATCGACACTTCTTGTATGTGGGTCGATCATTGACGGAAATAAATTCTGACATTGGTAAAATTGACGTTGAATAGCAGTTAAAATTTAAACTTGTTTCCTAATTAAAATAAGATATTTTGTATGTAATTGATAAATTTAATTTAATTTTGTGGAAAAAGTGAATTAAGTAAATAAATCATGTGTTATTAACTGCGTTAATTAATTAAGGCTAAGCATTGTAATTAAAGTTTAATGATTTTTTCTAGTTATTCATTACAACGCCAGTGTTGTGTCAACAAACGAAAGGCGATTGGTCGCTGTATTTTCCGTGCTTCTATTGGCTAAGAAACTTATTTCCAACAGAAACATCGTAGGCTTCCCTTATATTAGCATACCCTCTGAGTAAGGCAGCAGATCTAGGGTTCGACCAGTGAAGCGCACAAAAACTCTTGATTTTGGCTGGAGAAGAAATAATGGAAGATCAAAAGACCCCAATGACGGCTGAAGTATTTGAGCGTCAGCGTTCGAGGAAGGATACGGTTAGTTTAGGCGAACGGCAAGTTCAAGAAAGAGCGAGGAAGAAGGGTGAAGAAGCTTCGGTGGCGGAAGAGGAATCTACCCGCCTTCTACAGGGTAGCAATGGCGAAAGACCTTCTGTGGAGGTTTCTGTGTTCGATGATTCGGTTCAGAAGCACTTTAGAACCATGGACACGATTGCTAAGCTATGTGGTGAAGCAGAGGATGGTGAAGATGACATTTATCAAAGCGAAATTCAGCGACTGTCGTCTTCAGTCACTTTCCTACGGTGTGGTACTAACTGTCTTAGTAAGCTTCTTATGGAGGAGACTGGTACGAATTTCATAGAATTGACGGCACAAAATACTGGAATGTGGTCGATATCTGATTATCGCTGTCGTTCTACTATTGGATTGCTAAAGCTTCTTACGTATTTTTTATCATGTCTTTACATATTGAGTCCGTTCCAATGGTATGGAGCGGGGAAAGCTTGCTTACAATATTTTTTTCAGTTGAAAGATTTATTGAACTTTTAGCCAATAAGATTGTCATGTAAGAAAGAGAATTCATGAGGCAAAATTTTTCAGCGAGGAGAGCTGATTATATATATATATATATATATATATATTTTAGGATCTCATGACTCAGATGATCGTCATTTCTAAATATTTGTATTTGCAGGGAATGGAGGCACTACCTTTATGAACCAAAAATGATTAAGTTCGCTAGCGCGTGGAAGAACCCCAAGGGGAAAGATGCTGACGAGGTAACTTTACCTCAATTTTCCTCTGCGTCTGTTCCAAAGGTATGGTTTGAGATTTAAAAAAAAAAAAGAAAATTCTCTCTTAAGTTTGCTTTCATTACTTTTCTCTCTTAATGGATGAATAATTCAATTCATTATGGATGTCTCGGAGCAGGAAGATGCATCCTCTAGGGGGTCAGAATCTCCAGATTTTAGGTATTTAGTTTGGCTTTGTATTTGATTTTTTTGTTAATGAATCACATTACCCTTTAGCACATTAAAGCTCCACTAACGGAATGGGGATCCCAACAAACCTAAATCCTACAAATAACCGATCCTGTCAATTTTGAGAACATTTTTATGCTCTAGTTTTCGTCCTTTTGAAGTACCTTATTCAATTTTTTTTTTCTTTACGTGTTAAATTTCAAGCCTCTTCCTTATAATAATAATTTTCCCCTATACTTTCAAATTATCAGTTTTATTGACAATTACATACTGTTGATATTGTGTTTAAAATTCTACAGAAATTTTATTATGTATGTTGGGGGACCAGTATGGGCATTGGACTGGTGTCCCACAGTTCAGGAAAGGACAGATTGTCATTTTAAATGTGAGGTATCTCGTCTCTTTTATTTGTTTTTCTCGCAACTGAAACTAAAATGTTATCAGCAATGTTCACCGATTCTAGAAACAGATGAATTACTTCTCGTTCTCATTTTGCATTGAATGTGGATTAAAATTTTGAAAGTTGAACGTTTAGATCACAACCAACGGAAATATCTGTAGAATTAAGTTTTTTGCTTCTTGTTTTACAATCAAGAGTTCACATCGGGCACACTTTTTTAATGACTCATGAGCTTAATGGTTTATCTTATAATTTTTTTTCCTTCTGTTAGGTTTTTTTAATTTATTGCAGTACTTTTTAAAAAGATTTTATATTTGTCATTTTATAATTTTTTTTGCTAGCATTGAACTTTGAGTTCGGTGGAATTAGATGTGTCAAGCTTTGCATGTTGGTTTCCTTTCGTTTTTTTATGTTCTTTTTAATTGGAAAGACAATGCATCATCTTGAATTGTAATTGTCTTTTTCTGCAAAAGGCAGGAGATCTGATCCTCATGTCCTCTAAATTTTTCTTCTTGAATGCAAATTTTGTTTTGTATCGAAAAAATCTTTTTCATTCCTGTATATGCCTTTTCATTTGATTTTTTATGTTGTTCTATTTAACAGTTTATTGCTGTTTCTGCACACCCTCCCGAGTCTTCTTATCATATAATGGGTGCCCCGCTTACTGGCAGGGGTATTGTACAAATATGGTGCCTTCTGAATGTTCATGTAAATGAGGAAGAGGTGCCCATGAAGGTAGAAAAGCACACACAGCAACACAAGAATGAAGAAGCCTCATTAAATAGATCAGCTCTGCCAAAGAGACCCAGAGGAAGACCAAGGAAGAAGCAAAAAGATGAATCTCTTGATGGTTTGGGTACCAGGGACCAATGTGTAGAGACCCTCAGCATTCAATATCCTGATAAGTCATCCCAATCGATTGCCTGGAATGTCCGTGTTAATGAGGAAGAGATGTCTACCGAGGTAGAAAAGCACACACAACAATTCAAGGATGGAACCTCCTCATTAAACAAGTTAGTTATTCAAAAGAGACCCAGAGGAAGACCAAGAAAGAAGCGAGAAGACAAATCCATTGATGCTTTTGGTTTTGATGACCAATATGTGGGGACCCACTCTATTCAATATCCTGTCACTTCGGCCCAATCAGTTGGAAATGACAATGTTCCTGGAAATATTGGAAAACTTCCCGCGCAAGAAAATTGTTCTGAAAGAAGTCTATATTCTGGGAAAGAAAGTTTGCATAATTCTGAACTTTGTACTCAGCAAGGAAGGAAATTGGAAAGTAAAAGAAATGCTAAGAGTTTTGATGATGACATTACTCTATTGCATTTGAGTAAATCAATCAACAGAGGCAGACGAAAAAAGAAGCGACAAGACGAATCCCTTGATGCTTTTGGTTCTAGTGACCAATGTTTAGAGACCCTTCCTATTCAATATACTGTCACTTCATTCCAATTGGATGAAAATGACTATGTTCCTGGAAATATCGAACTTGCTGCACAAGAAAATTGTTATGAGAAAAGTGTATATTATGGAAAAGAAAGTTTGAATAATTCTGAATTTCTTCCTCAGCAAAGGAGGAAATTGGAATGTAAAAGAAATGCTAAGAGTTCTGGTGATGACACTGCGCTGTTGCGATTTAGTAGATCCAACAACAGAGGATCTTATGTGACAAGTCTTCTTCATACACACCCTTGCTCTCAAACGGATAATGTGACATCTACTAAGACTTCAACCAGTGATATCTTGGAAACTAACCCAACTAACCATTCTTTTCCGAATGACGTGGCTTTGCCAAGAGTGGCTTTGTGCTTAGCTCACAACGGGAAAGTAGCATGGGACGTGAAATGGAAGCCTTCCTATGCACATGCTTCAAAATATGGGCTCACAATGGGCTATCTTGCTGTGTTGCTGGGGAATGGATCTCTAGAAGTGTAATTGACCATATACTTCAGCTCTCATTGAGTTTCTCTGATCTCTGTGTAGAAATTTGTCTCTTGTGACTGTGCTTCTAGTTTCTTTCTTTTTTTGTTGAAGGATGTGTCCAGTTGACATTTTATATGATTATCTGAATTAACATGCTCAAAATTTAGCTGTGGGCAGTATAATGATTGTTTCAGTTTTGAGTCAGTGCCATTTGCAAGGTATAAAATCTATGTTGACTTAAGCTAACATTTTGGATGGAGTGAAAAGAGTGTTAGTGTAAAGGTGAGCTTGGGATTTTAGACAGTTCGAGTAACTTCTGCTTCGAAGTAAATATTGTTTTGAGGATGTTGTGGAATCTTCTTAATCAAGACTTTGGTAAACTATAGCAGGAAAGAATTCCAATGAGGATGTTTAAGGATTGAACTAGTATGAATAGAATGTGATATGAGCCTTGGAAGTACATCATCGCTAGAAGTAAAAATTTTCCGTATTTGTTGGGATATTTATTTTTATTATTTTATTTCAGGAAAAGCTATATTGGTCCAATTATAGGTTGATTATTGTCTGCATCTGTGTTTGTTTGCTGTGATAGGTGGTCTATAGCTTATGGGGGCTTTATGTTTTGTATAAACAATAAGCATTTCCTCTATGGTTTTTTCCTTTTAAGTGTATATGAAATATTACCTAACAATCGTCCTTACCAAATGTAGATGGGAGGTTCCTCTTCCTCGTATAATGAAAGTAATTTATTCTTCTCTAGTCCGGGAGGGCAACGATTTCCTTATTGATCCACGCTTTGTGAAATTGGAACCTGTTTTCAGGTGTTCCAGATTGAAGTCCGTAGCTGGACAGAGGTATTTTGTTCTTTTTAACCACATTGAGTTGTTTGTTACTTGTAATTTATGGTCGTTATTCTACTCTGTAGCATCCCAATGTCAGTGGATTGGTCATCTTCAACCTCTCATGATTACCTACTAGTAGGGTGTAGTGATGGAACGGTAATTATTTTTTCCTTTCAATGTCTTTCGGATAGATTTCCAGCATATTCCTGAAACAATCGGCTTAAACGATGTTTTTGAGCTAAATTCTTATGGGCATAGAGAGGCCTGGTTGTGCTATGTACTGCCTAATTTGGCTTGGCGTACTTATATCTCAAAAAGAACTTATGATTAAAAGGCTCTAATTAAATATGTTTTAATTTTTGAAAGATATTGGTGCAATTGTGATGGATACTGCTAGCTTGCTATAAGGTTAGATGAATAAAATTCTCTATATTAATATTGACATCGATAGCTTTTGAATAATACAATGAGAGCTGACAAATAGGAAACTATTTTAAACTAATTGCATAATAATAAAATCTAAACTAGGAAATAATACCAATCACTATATTTTTTTTATTTATGAAATAAATACTAATTAATGCTAATAAAATTTGAAAATTCTTCACTTGCCTATATGACCATTTTACAGTATCAGTTCTAAAAAAGGTCTGATATTCAGGTTGCTTTATGGAAGTTTTCTTCAAATAGTTGTTGTAAAGGTACTCTCTATTTTCTTGTACTTGTTTGTTTCTTTAATGCCATATTTCCTCATGATGTGAAATTTCAAAGTGGATTAATGTAATTGTCTATTATAATTCCAGATACAAGTCCAATACTCCGGTTCTCTGCCGATACAGTTCCTATAAGAGGAGTATCCTTTGCCCCTAATTCAAGGTTTGCGACTTTAGATATTTGAATGTGCTAAGTAGCTTCTCAAGTTACAAACACACTGTTTTTCATTAGTTGGCTGATGACTACAGGCCCATGATACGGTGGGAAGGATTATAAATTAAATTTCTTAGTTCACATCTATTTCATGCTTAACTATTTTTGTTGTTGAATATAATGAAAATTCCAATGCAAGGCTAATGTTTTTGCTATCCCTACGAGGCTAAATGTTTCCATATGCTATTCATGCTCGTTAAAGGGTACTAGGTTTTTTTTGCTTTTCTCCCTATTACTTATTTTTTTATTCTTATTTAATACATTCAATGGACAAATCAAAACATGTATGTTAAGAATGTTTAAATATTAAGATTGATACTTTCTTAATTAAAGAATATTTGATTTAGTATTGAATTAGGAATTAGTTTCCTTAGTAATTAATTTTTGTTATTTATATTTTAATTGTGTATAAATACTTTCATCTATGAATAATTATTTTTTTCATTCCTCTTTTTTAATATGGTATTGGAGTTGTTTGAATAGAACTATTTGCAAATCATGATTAATGGCAAAATAAAGTTGTTGGTCTTATCAAGTCTCTTGTCTTACTATTTTGGACGTTAAAACTAACTGCTCAGCAAGAATTCAACCTTTTATTGTTCATAACATGTAGTGATCAAGAAAGTGCGAATGTCATACTTACTGCTGGACACAGGGGCCTAAAATTTTGGGATCTGCGGTGAGTTGACTTTGTTGCTTTTCAGCAGCAGTTATTTATATTCTTCTTTTCTTGCTAGTGTACGATTATGTGGTTAGCAATGTATTTTTAAATGATTGGTGGACAATGTGTCCAAGATGAAATAAATATATCAATCGTGTTTCAAAAATTTTATGGTACATCATTTTTAATTACACATAATTTGTATAAGAAAAAACTATACCTAGGTTTGTGCAACATTATCTGGATTAGTTAGTTTTAGTGTCTGATATATTTTACCAAAATTATATATATCTTCTTTGAAATTTTGTTTCTTTGTTTAACATGGATTATTAGGTAAATAGTCTCTTTTCAGGGGTTGGAATCACTATGAAAAGGCTCACCAGGAAAACTTTTTGGCAAAAAAATGTTTATCCGGGGAAAGAAAAACTTTTCTACTAGGAAGACATTTTTGGCTATTTTTCACTTTTGTGGATACCATAGTTTCATCACTCAATTAGTTACCTTTTGTTTACAGTGATCCTTTTCGTCCTTTATGGGATCTTCATCAAGTACCAAGGATGATATATAGCGTAGATTGGCTTCCACAACCAAGGTACTAGTATGATGCTGGAAAAAATCTCGCATTTGTAAATGTTTTTTTCTCTCCTCTCCTAGTCCTGATGCATAAACTTCAATGTCTAGATGTGTTATGTTATCCTTTGATGACGGAACAATGAGACTTCTTAGCCTCTCTAAGGCTGCTTGTGATTTCCCTGTAACTGGGAAGCCCTTCAATGGAACAAAACAGCAAGGATTACACAGTTACGTCTGTTCCACCTTCGCTATTTGGAGTGTTCAAGTCTCAAGGCTGACAGGTACCTATTATTTGTCTATGTTTGCAATTATAGAATAATTGCAACTCTTACTTTTTGCTTAAAGACTTTGACCCCACTTTATCAGTGTCAAATATAGTATTTGATTTTACACAGTAGACTTTATGATCTTCAACTTCAGTAAAACTTGAAGAATGCTTTGCGTGGAAGAATTTTACTTTGTTTTTTGGTTGGTAAATCAACGAATTAACTGTTCAGGTATGAAGAAAATTTTAAATTTTAGATTGCCTCTGTATTTATTTAATTTTCATTGTAACATCTAAATACTTGGGGGATATTAGTTATTTTATCTTTTTAGATGCTGACAGTTACAGATAGTAACTGAGCAAATATTTTAGTTGTGTTTCAGTTTTGAAAATGTAACTTAATTTGCTTTCAACTTTCAATAAAATGAACAGTACATAATTTTTATTTTGTAAAAAGTTAAAAATACATTGATCAATTATTTCCAGGCATGGTGGCCTACTGCGGTGCAGATGGCAGCGTTAACCGTTTTCAGGTGATCTTAACTCTGTTGTATATTGTCGTGGTAAAATGATCGACTTTAATGTTTTTCATCCACAACTTTTAGATTTTTTACTACGGGACAATTGCTAGAAATTCTTCATTTTGTCTAGCAAGTGCGGTGTCTTTATGTCTTTTATTTCTCTTATGTACTAATCTATCTATTGGATAAGAATCCATTGATTTGGTTATGATGCCTGGACCACTCTGTCCCCCTTTTGGTTACGAAGAATACTGGAAGAAAATTGTAAAAAACACATGTTTTAAGTTTTTTTTTTTTTACTACATGTTTCCAATGTAATTGGCTCTCTTTTTTTTTTTTTTTCCTGTTTGTCATGCTCTTTGCTCATGAATTTATGGCTGCCATAACAGAGGTTTACCTTTAAGTTTACACCTCATCTTTTGGATTACAGTTCCTTCCCCGTAATAATCTTTCTTTGTGTTTTTTCATCGTGATTCGGTTAGCTTACAACTAAGGCAGTGGAGAACGATCATTCTCGTAATAGAACCCCACATTTTCTGTGCGGGTCAATAACTGAGGAGGATTCAACTATCACCATCAACACTCCACTTCCGAACACTCCCTCTCCATTGAAGAACCCGTTTAATAAATGTGGGAACAAGCCAGTATCTTTGCGGGAAGTGCTGGCCATGTCCAACCAGGCCAAAAGAGGAAACAGTAAGACAGCGGCAGGCGCGGATGAAGAAATACCAAGTAAACCTTTGGCCATAGCCAATGATTCTTTCGCCTTCTAATTGTAAGAACTTCCATTGAGTTGTGTTTTCTCCTTGCAGACCTTTACTGTGGAAATGATCCTGGTATAGAATCGGGATCTGAGGATTCGTCCAAAGGCGAAAATAAGATCCCAAAACCTGGAAGTGGCAAGAAGAAACAATCTCAAAACAACCAAGAAGTATTGGGTGGAAATGTTGAGTCAGTAAAGTCACAAGGGAAAGAAAAGGAGGACAAGTATGAAGTTCTACCTCCCAAGACAGTTGCACTGCACAAGGTTAGATGGAACATGAACAAGGGTAGTGAGAGATGGTTGTGTTATGGCGGTGCCGCAGGTGTCTTGCGCTGTCAAGAGATAATATTCACGGTTCTTGACAAGAAATTGATGAAGAAACGTTGAAAAAAAACTAATTTTTGAATTATGCATGATGTTTTTATTCACTTCCCTTTACTCATGAAACTGCTGATGATCTACAAAAAGGATGGTCAAAGAATGATTTTGATAGTCCATTTTCCAAATGAGAAATTGTTCGGAGTTTTACCGGTCGGAAATGATGCATCATATCACTTGGTTTCCCTCTCTACTCCTTTGGCGTTATCATTTCAGATAGAGCACAAATCTAGCAATAGAAGAGCCGGTAAAGAGTGTAATTAATAATATGACATTGGTGTATAACTGTCAACATTATTTTAGTACCCAAAATTTATGTAAAAACGAAGAGCTAGCTTACAAACTACGTACGTAGACCTACTGCAAAACTTTGATGTTATGGATCACCTAAGGGGTTGGTATTGTACATGGGAAGTCTTGTGGTTTCACCACCTTTACCGATCAGCTCATTCGCTCTCTCACTTCTAGCAATTGCTATGGCTAATTCCATTTTGACTATCATGGAAAACCTCAAGCTTGTGTCTCTGGACGTATTCCGTGGAAACCAGACTGCCACAGTGTTGAGTTTGCTCATTGCCAAGTTTATTAGTTCCGGCATTGTCGGCCGTGGAGGTTCTTTAGTCTGGTGAGCTCCTTTCTCCTCTTCCTCGCTTCGGCTGCAGCCACTACCTCCACTTTTTTCTTACAACACAGTTGGTCTTTCGAACCACATGATTCATTACGACTCTTTTTTGGTGAAGAATAGTTATTTTGACCTCCGGAAAGAGCCATTTGAAAAAGCTGCTTGTTTTCACGTCTGACTTCCAATTTCATTGGCAATGAGTAGGGATTATTCTCTTGCGAAATAGACTTTGAAGTACAACCACTGACCTGACAACTCAAACTACTTTCCTCCGGTGCAATTTTCAGACAAGATGACGGCGGTTGCGATTGGAGTTGATTTCCTTGTTCAAAGACTGGGAAGAACCAAGAACATGGCAGTACATAATAAGGAGGTCTATGCCCATTGACGTTCGACGTTTGATCTTGTTCATGAGGAGAGTCTGGCAGACCGTTCAACATCACAGCATTGCTTGATGGGACAACTACATGCATTTGACATGGACGGGGAGACTGAGTTGTAGAAGGCCAATAAGGGTGTGTAAATGGAGGATGATGGTTATACATCAATAGTGGGTAGCTTGTCGGCTTGGGAGTTGTCTGAACGTGAGAGGACCTACACTCCCCCGAAATTTCCTCGACCTCATGCTTTATCGCTTTAGCCGTCTACGGAAAGTAAAAAACAAAGTGCATGTAAGTAATTGGAAGTTCGTCTGCAAATAAACAGGTCATCAACTGCCTACCTGTGCTTTTAAAAGCTTGTTTGTGAGTTCTAAGGACTCGTACTCTTTCACAGCCTTCTCCTTTTCCTGAGTCATAAACAAGTACATAAAGATGTGTGATTTATGTGTTATAGAAAAGCAGATTTACAAGCATATTGCCTACCCACTTCAGCTTCTCATTTTCCAAAGATAGTTCAGCTGCTTTTTTGGTTAACTCCTCGCACAGAGCCTAGGAAAAAGCAAATATTCAACATAACCAACGAATTTCAGGAGGTCAGAGATATTCAACTTATGGCAGAAACCGAGAGACAATCACAAATGATCACATTTCTTACCTGCCTACGACGAATTGTCTGCCTTGCAGATTCTCGATTTGCTAATATTCTTCGAATCCTTCGAGCGTCTTTTTCAGCCTGAACATGAAACCTTCATGAATACTATGGGCTAATACACATAATAAATTTCTTTTTTTTGAAGATTTCAGGACCTCGGTCAGATTCTGTCTTGACCTCCCACAGCCCACTGATGATGAACTCACAGTGCACACACCAGTTGCTACTGGTAACTGAGTATCCTTCTCTGCCTTTAATTTCTTGATTAGGTCCTGATCAGCATTTAACCTATCGATTTTCACATCCCAGTATGGCTTTTCACATTGTTGCTGAGGCACAGCAGCACTGTCCTACAATAACAAAAATGTTTTTTCAAACTCGCAGACCGGACATGGAGTGATTATAAGATTCTCGATGTTAAACACAAAAGATTCAATTTAACATCACTTAAAATGTTGTCTTGATATCTGAAGTTAAGAATAGTCTGTTACAAAATCAGCGTACAGAAAACCATCACACTATTAGGCAAACTTACTCACTCCTATTAGAGTGATGACTCCACAACAATTGGATTCAAAGAAGAAGCTCATTATCAAATTACATAACATTTCAGCATAGTACACGAAGCCTACCAAGATGTCATAATTATTTCCTGATTTCTGGCAAAAGATCATCATTATAATTTATTTCACCAAGTAGCGTCACAAACATAGATAATTACAAATAAGGAAGAGGGTTTAGCACATCACCGAACTAACTGCACTCCATCTTATTCTGGAAATGTTCTTTTTGGGCAACAAAATGATACAATCACAAGCGGAAAAGGGTAACTTATTGTGACGCCATATTACACAGCACATATTGAATTTCATCAAATAAGCAGAAACTGATGTGATTTTTCTTCAAGATTTTGGGTTCTAATTAATTTAATGAAATACTTGTACAGTACTTCTAGAGTCCACTATTTGGACTTGCTGAATAGGAAAACGACAAACCATTTATATTCTCTTTCACTACTCACTCTACACTCGTCACAAACAACGCAAATGGTCAACTTCCTTACTTGGACATGAATCTTGAATGATTAAGCTCTGGACACTCTCATTTCCGACAGCACATTAAAATCCAATAATCTTTACAGATGGAGAATACAAAACGAAACAGAGAAAGAAAGATGAAAATCAAATACATTATAACAAGAAAACGGCACTGCAATTTGCGTAGCGAAGTTTTACAGTGAGACCTGAGCTAGATCCGACCTCATGGGCAAAAGGTCCAAAGTGTTGAATCTGGACTCACTGGTCGGAGACTCGCTTTTAACTTGCTTCCTAGCTCGTTTACCTTTAGTACCCCATTTCCCTCCAACGTCACCGCCACCGTCCCTCACCCCCAACTGTGCCAACTCGGCCAACGCCTCCGCCGCCTCCATCTCCACTTTCACCATCCGATCCGCAGCCATAGCCATAGCACACTCGGGCAAATAAGAAGATGACGACGAAGAGGATGAACAAGCAGAGAAAGAACAGCTGGACCCAGAACACCTCTCGAAACCCATGTCCCAAAGAACGAAAGCAGGCGAAGAAGACATGGCATAAAAGATATGTGAGAGAGTGAGAGGTAGTCCTACTGGTGGAAAGAGGGTGGGCAACAGTTTCTGTCTGAAAGCCACGTGTCACTCCCTCTCAAAACTAGACGTCGCTTCTAATCAGCGCCATGTATCTCTGGCTACCACGTGCCCCGTTTCTGCCGCGCAAGCCCCCCTCACGTGCCAAAACTCGCTCGCCTGGTCACAACTGGCTAAGCCGAATTCTCTTTTTTAAAGCCTTCCCAGAAGAGGGGCATAATGGACTTTACATATATTCTTGTTATTCCTTGAACTGTGTGCTCTCCCGTACAGCGAATCACCCTATCTTTCTTTCCCCATCCCTCATCCCCCATCCTTCCTAAATTTAATTAATAATTAGGTAAATTATTTAATCCTAATTTAAATAAATCATATAATTTCCATTCTATTTTTTTAGATGATCTAATTTTTATTTGGAAAATATCATATGAATTTGGTAGTCAATTAAATTATACCGGCAACAAGAAGAAAATCACTGTAAAATCTGGATATGATCGGTAGCAGAGTTTTTACGATGATTTATCAACATGATCATTGGGATTTAGCCCGCCATCTCCGAACGCAACCAGCCCACCCACACTGTCACCGAAGAATTGCCATGACATATTGACCGGGTGGGCGAGCGTAGAAGGAAGCGAGACGTACTCCTCAACAGCTTGGTTTTCATCTTCCGCCTTGATCTACTGCCTACCCATCTCCATATTGTACCGATTGGTGCAATATTGAATGCATTGACCTGAAAATCAAAGTATTTTTGAAGAATCCATGGGTCACCCATCATTACCTAAGACCAATACACTCTCCATGTGTTCAACGGACTGGCTCGTTAGCTTTATCCGCGGGGCTTCCAGTGGATCCTCGCATACTTCCCCACTAGTTAAATTGCAGCTCAAGTCCGAGCGGAAAGATTAGATGATGCATCGGCTTATAGCAAAAATGCCACCTCCAACTCATCTTTTCATGTTTTAATCAGGTAGATCTTCAGCTGTCCAGAACGAGTAATGTTAATTTTATTTCATAAAAATATTTGGAATATGTGTAAATTGCAAAAGATGCGGAAGATTTTTCCAGTGGAACACATCCCAACATGCATGGAAAATAGCTTGAAATTTATTATTTTTTAATAAATCTTATTGAATGTAACGTCATTTCCCCATGATATCTTGTTATTTTTTGAAAAAAGTATGAACAAAAACATGGCTTAAAAAGGTTTAATTAAAAGAGAAGCCAATATGTTCACATTAGAGTTCATTATAATTATTAAAAAATAAGGAGTAGAAAATTATTTCTTACAAAAAAAACTTTAAGAAATATATATATATATATTCAATTGCTGTTAAATTAGTAGGGAATAGACTTTCAATTTTAAGAAAATTAAAACATAAATATTATAGAAAAAAATTACCTAATTTCTTTTCCTATATCTAACATAAAAGTTTTTTTTTTTTTTAATTGTCTTGAATATGAGTAACATATATTATATAAATTAACAGAATTATGCTAAGATTATCGATAATTTTAGCGTTGAATATCAAATTATTTTTACTTTTTCAAATTTAAAATGAGAAAAAATATGTAAGTTTCAAGTTGGGGTCACATAAGTCGATCATCGCCCTTGTACAACGCGGCAAATTTAAAAACTTGTCACGATAACTAAGATGATTATATTATTTTTATTTATTTAAATTTTGAAGTGGCTAACTTATAGAATGGTCAAAGCTGCTAGAGTAACGTTAGAATAATAATTTTGTAATGTTCACTTATTGTTTAGTTTTAGTTTTTCAGTTTCCCATGCTCATGGCATATACAAGTAAGCGATTGTTTTCAATATAGAAATATAGCGGATTTCTAAGAACTTCTCTTCTCTCTCTCCCGCCATTCGTTCTTCTTCTTTTTTTTTTTTTTTTTTCAACCTGTTGTTCGAGTGCTTTACCACCGTACCACCATTTTCACAGATTTTCAACTTGGTATCAGAGCCAAGAAAATGGTCTCCCCTAATTCTACAGTTCCGTCTTCTTCTTTCCCTTCTCAATCGTTGCCTTCCCAGCCCCTTTTCCCTTCGGTAAATCAAACCCTCACAATCAAACTTGTTATCACAAATTATCTAGTTTGGAAAGCTTAGTTGCTCAACATTGTTATCGTCAACGGAATTGATAATATTAGGAACGACTCATATCTTGCTCCTTCGCAGCTCTTATATTCCTCTCCTCCCAAATTAACCCGTACTTCATTCTCTGGTAATGTTACAACCGACTCATTATGAGCTGGATATTTTCTTCCATCTCAGAGAATTTGCTACTTCAAATCGTCTCATTCCCAACGACCTCACAAATTTGGAATGCCTTAGCTCGGATATTTGCATCATCCTCCTTAGCTTGAATAACGAACTTCAGAAGCCAACTTCATTCCCTGTCCAAAGACGGCCTCACTGCCACTACCTACATCCAGAAGATCACTCACCTCTGCAACACATTGGCAGCAATTAGAGAGCCAATTTCATACAATGACCAAGTGATCTACTTTCTCAACGGTTTAGACAGCAACTATAGAGGAAATTCATAGCCTCCTTCAAAACTATGATTTTCATCTAGAAAAATAGAATGTCGCCGTCTCTCTTCCACTGTCGAGTCAAGCCCAAGCAAATGTTGCTGCTCAGCACCATTTTTGATCGACATGGTATCCTTGATCACCCCCAAATTTTTCCTTCTGCCCTAACTCTCAGTCAACTGGGCATCAGAATACTTTCAGGTCCTCCTCCCCCAACCCACCATTATGGCATCCAAATCGGCCTAAACCCAAATGCCAGATTTGTCTAAAAATGGTCCATACAGCTTCAGCCGGTTATCGCACGCTAAATTTGTCTTACAGGGCTCCTGGGCCAACAACTCCATTCCATACCCAGCTCATCTAGCCCAATACCC